>WBMY01008991.1:78368-108368 GCA_013397315.1 Donacobius atricapilla
AATACAGTTTAAAAAGTTAGGTCCACACATCAAGAAATGGGAAGCTTATTCAAATATCCCATTCCCATTCCACGTCAGAAAATATTCTAAGAAATGTCCTCAATGATTGAAATAATCCAAAATTAAGCTCTTCCAACTGTAGCTCATGAATATATAATTTAGTCCATAGCAGGTCTGAAAATACAATGTAAAAGCATCAATGGCTCTTAAGCATTATGATCTGGATGTAAACTTCCAACTCTGAAAGTCTTTAAACTTTTGCCCACCAGAAGCCTAGAGAACATAGTGGGACTTCTGGGATCTTCCCACACTTGCATCATTTCTTGGCCTCATCACCACTCACTGCTGACCCTTATCTGGCTCAGTGGAGCATTTGTCTGGCCAATAGTGCAGATTTTGCTTAATGGAAACTAAGAAAAAACCCACTTCTTAGAATACTTTAAAAGTATTTAATATTACCTGCTCCTTCTCACAAAATTTTGCTGCCACTAAGTATTTTTCATTTCTGTTAACAGCATTTAAAAATGTTAATCATTCTGCCATCTTCTGTCTCTCAGATAGAAGAGGTGGAATGTTCACCTACAGATGTAAATGATGTTGGTAATTTCAGTCACAAATTAGATTGTTGGCATAGTATTTAGACTGAAAAAAGCATGTAAAACTATTTTAACTGTATATATTAGCATTGAACCAGATTTAATCCATATCAGTGAGTGAAGCAGAAAAAAAGTCATGGAAGACTCACAGCTGATTAGGATAACCATTATCAGCAGGTGAAAAGAAAAAAAAAAAAACAAGCAAACAAATTAATAGCTCTTCAAATTAGATGAAAAGTTTAGGAGTGGAAATGAAAGCTGTTGGTACACTGGTATATTATACTGTCCTCCTTTAGTAGATAGAACGACATAGGCCAGCTGCTGTTGGATTGCTGTGCTGTTGGCCACTTTTCTATCAAACGCTCCCATCATCCTGACTCGTGACATAGTTCTACTGAGAGAGCAGGGGTTATCCAGTGTATTGAAGTCCAGAAGAAAATTAACATTTACACAATGCTGAAAATCAACACCTGCTTAGCTATACATAAAAAATAATAAATCTTAGCTACATTAAAAAATGCAAGTAACTTTTTATTTCTTTCTCAAAAACACACAGCTTGCTCAACAAAGCACTGAAATATGCTATATTTGTGCCAAGGACTGCAACACACCCTTCAACCTGTTTATCTTTGAAGACCATAATTAAGGAGGACAAACTGGTTTACAGTCTACACAAGTTGCAAAAGAACTGCATTCAGAATTTTTCTCAAACACTAATTTTCCTTACCTAAGAATCTTGCTTGATTAAAATCTCGGGGCAATTAGCAGTTGAGTGAAGAGATTACTTTCTGTTGCAAAAAGTCAGCCTTTACAAGTTCTACAAATGAATAATTCGGACTCAGTTCATGGCTGTATCCAAGCACAAGGAAACCAAACCCTTCTGCCATTCAGATCCCAAGGCTGGATGGAGCTAGTCCAGTACCTGATACTGTTTAGTGCTGCCTCTCATATTTGTTGGAGCACTCCTGTTAAACCTTTTCCACGCAGGAATCACCTCAGCACTTTCATGACTGCTCAGGCACACTTTCACTCCAAAAGGAGGGCAGAAACTGGCAAGATTACCACCCATTTTTAACGACACATACCCCTTAACCTACCACTGTTGCCTCTGCTAAAAAATTCTGATGGCGGCCTTGCTATGCTATCCTCAGTTTTCCTTATAATACTGCAATATTCATACAGAGGAAGCCTCTGATTTCTTAGTCCCTTAAGACACAGTTCTACAGACTCAGAGAAGTATTTTTCTTTCTCAGCAAAAAAGACTATTATTGAAGAATACCTAGGAAAAGTTGGCAAAGTAGAACTATAGAACAACTATCACAATCACAAGGTACCATAGACACCTTTCATGAAGGTGGGAAGAGTGAGTGAAGGGACAAATAATCTTTTTCCTTAACCTTTTACTAAGATTTAGCCAAATACACCATGAGAACAGTATACCTGGCCCAGCAAGAAGCAGAGGCATCACAAAAATCTCATTGCTACAGGTGAAAAACAGAGTAGATAATCTAGCCCTCTAGTAGAAGAGTGTCAGACCAGCAAGTGTCCTCTGAGTTCCCTGTGTAGGTAGAGGGCCACAAAGCTGTGGAAATGTGGCTTTGAAAGGTTGATGTCTGATAATGGCTTTTTCATCAGCCTCCAGTCAGCATTTCCAACCACAGAAGTTTGCTCTGCACTTGAGGTTTCTAGGGTGGATGAATGAAGACTGATGAGAGAGGATGAAAGAACATTGTGGAAACCCTCAATTCCCTAAATTCTTATCCCCTGCACCTTTTGTTTTGCTGATCAATGAATAAATAATCAGTACTAATGTTATTAAAACAATTTTGCTATCTCAGGGTCAAATTCTGTTAACAAATTCATGGCCTGACTGGCTTGCAGAAATGCATTTGAGGACACTTGCAACCAACCTGGAATACTGGTGTTCTCTATATTTGATCTAAACCAAAATTATTTCTTCTAGGAACATGGGAAAAACTGGCACAAAGAAAAAGCTGTGACATGAAGCATTTGTTTGGAACAAGTACAACTTACTCCTGCCTTCTGAATCCTCCAGTGTGATTTTCAGAAACAATCAAAACAAAAGTGACAAAACCCAAAAACCACAATGAGCAAACAGCAGCTTTTAAGTGCTGTGGGAACAGAGAGGTTTGTTTAAGTAACCACTGTTTAAAAAATGCATACATAGTAACACCAAAATAAACAGCTTGCAATGTTGTTTATTTTAAGATACACAATAGTAATGTAAAGTGCCGCATGCTCTGAATTCAGGGTACACTAACATTATTTACAGTTGTGAAGAGCAGTAGGAAAACTAAGCTCCATGCCAGAAGACTCCTTGTTCAGAGAGCAAAGGTCAGTTTTCACTGCTTTTGCAGCTAGGACGATTCCAACATGCAGCCATGGAACCTTCCTGCTTTAATTTCTCAAGTAGGTAACTTCTGAACTGCATATGGAAATACTAAAAAAGGCATATCATTCCTATGGCGTCTTTAAAATGGATACACAAGCCCATTCCTGGGAAGTATAATTATGAGGGAGAAAAAGATATCTTTGTCCTGTTGCTTCACTTTTTTAAAAACCTTCCAAACATGCCTGACTTACTAACCCTGTGTTGTGCCAGACAGAAAAAAATACCCAAAAGGAGAAAAATACTAACAAAACTAAGCAGCAGTGTTCTGAAAAGTGACTGACTTACTGAACAGATTTATGTCCCTGTGTGTCTGAATTGCATTTGGTTCTCTGCTGACAAAAAAATGCCATTGACTTCAATCCTTAATAGAAGTTTGTGATATTTTTCTTCATAAAGCCAGTCTAGCTATAGGCAAGAAAATGGGACTTTTTTTCTGGACAATCCACCATCTATTTATTATTGTAACTGCATAGCTTTACCATTGTAATTGCAACATTACTGTTATCATATAATCCTCATGACTGCCAGTAAATGAGCCAGAAAGAATCCAACTTGGATCTAGGATTCAAGGCTAAATTTCTGATTCTGGCAATGAGGGAGGGAAAAAGAAAAAAAAAAAAAAAAAAAAAAAAAAAAAAAAAAAAAGAAGAAAAAAAAGAAAGAGGTAAGTATAAAGCATTTTTCTGCCATGAAAATGGAGTTCATTTGATCTGGAGGGCATTGAGATGAACATGGAACCCCACAGTTACATTATTATAAAGTAATGTTCAAGAGTAAAATTTCATTTTAAATTCAAAACACAATCTCCTCCTGATACTTTTGAGGAAAGCTGTGTGTGAAATTCAGCAGTTGAAGACAGCAGGCACTCAGTCAATATTTTCTTGCGGTCATTCTGCCTCTCTGAGGGCCCAAGCTTTGTTTTTGAATCATGCCGTCAAACTGCCATAAATGTCTGCAAGTGAAAATCAGGTGGAAAACCCATGTTTTTCACCCATTTTGGCATTCCAACTTCTGTGTAAATCCGTAACCAACTCCATTTTATATTAAATTTGCATTGGATCCGTGACCTTAAAAATCAACATTTGTATTTTGAATGCTCAAACAACTTTTGGTGGTTTTGATTGATGTTTCATAGAGCAAATGTTGGAGCAGATGACAGATATATTGGGTAAGACTAAGCTGGGTAGGGGTTGATTTCAGACCTATACCTTACCCAGATATTGCTGAAACTTCACAAGTTGTGAATGGAGAGCACTGTATGTATTGTGACAGTCTCTGCCTCTGAATATCTGAAAGGGAGGTGTTTTTACAGAAGTTCCTCAATACAAAGTCGCTTTCTTTGTCAGTTTGACAGAGCCCAAGCCTGGCTGACCTTCAGCATCCACTCCCAGTGCCTGAAGGAACAGTAATTAAATATTTCTCTTAAGCTTAGTTCTTCAATTTGTGTCTCAAGCCCATTTCTAGTTTGACTTTGTAAGTTAATTTTGCAATATTTTTTCCACTGACATATAAATGAAACGTCATTACAAAAGTTGAAAAAAAATACAACATAAACTTAAACCTGAAGGAAGCAAATTTGGAAAGGTTTCCTTCTTAAAACAGTACTAATTTCAAGATACTTTTCAGTTTTTAATAATTAATAAGAAAACATGAAAATATGAGAAAAGCTTCAGGCAACACTAGTGTAAGCCCAGGAATGCAAGATGTTTTTCAGCAGAACACCATAAATGTGTTTTTGGAGTCCAGTTTGAAAAGTGCTAAGCGAAGGCACTTCCACAGATTGTTCTATAGCCTAAACGACTGGGGTTTGGCTGCTGAATTCCATTATTCCTGCAAGGTGTTTTGTTCCTCTTCAGTAATTTCTCCTCTTACCTCTTTGTAGCCTGCGCTTATTCACTGCTTCAGTGTACACATTCTCTGTCTAGGGCTAGATCTTGTATTTTTGGGATGGATGGAAAGTGCACTGGAAATAATAATACAGCTCTCATTTCTCTCATCTTTTTTCGGCCTCTGTTACACTTTTTGGGGAATAAGGGTCCTGATAGTCCAGGCTCTCCAAACATCCTTCTGTATCTTTCTCAGACTTTCACCAGACTGGCCTCAGGCTAGTTTCATAATCCTCAAGAAAAAAAAACAGTCCCGATGTTCAGCATGAGATCATAACACGGTGATCTCACTCTGAACATTACCTTTCACTACAGCAGCTCTATTGACTTCTTTGCTTAGAACAGTTTGAATTTCCCACCAGCTCTGTTGTGTGATATTTGGTCTCTTTTAGGCAAGATACGTGTTCATGGAGTGAGTCTAAAGTGTACTGAGTAGAAAGCTCATGAGTCCCCAGGCCTTGTTTTAGAGAGTTTTCAGTCTCAGCAAGAAGTTTGCTGCAGAGATTGTTTGGGATGCAATAGAGGACATTAGAGCACTGCCGAATTGGAGAGTGCAATATTTTATCTTTTCAGCTGGGACTTTGAACAGGATTCAGACCCCAGGAGCCAAACTCAGGATAGTTTTGCAGCTCTGTGGTTATGTTTATTTGTATCCATTCTAGAAAAACACCATAGTTCTGTTCATTTGTAGACATTTTATTGTCCTGCTGCACATACTGTTTTGCACTGGTTCCTTTGAAAGCATTATTGCTTTCTAAATTGACAAATTTTGGGGAATAAAAGGGAGAGAAAATGGCAAGAGCCCCCTTTCCCAGAAGGCTGGTTTCATCCAAGCGCATTGTGGGATGTAAGTTCATAAAAGCCAGGACAGCTAAGATTAATTATAGCAGCAATTTTTCTACAAATGTTTTGGTTAGATATGCACAAAGCAGTGGGGTTTTTTGGTCTGAGAAGTGTTTGCTTGGCAGTTCACAGCCACCATACAACACATGCACAGGTTGTAGGCTGTTTAAACTTGAAGTGTAAGTGGGTATCTTATGTGAAACAAGGTGGAATTCTTAGGATTACCCTAAAACCTACAGTTCATCCCACCATCCACAGAGAAGTTCATACCAACTCAAGAAGCACCTCTCTTTCCTAAGAGATGTTAGATCATGCAGTAAAGTGACCCTGTGTAACTGGAAGAAATTGAATTGAAAACAGGCAAGATCAAGTAAGACAACTCTTGGATTAGTCCATCATAAGAATAAAGAAGATGGAAGGGAGAAGTGAATCAAATTATTGTCCCTCTTTTTTTTTGTTCACAGTAATTAATGTGTTTCTGTTTAATTTCCTACTTTAGATCTGGAAGAGAAAATTAGAATATCCCTTTGTAGTTGAAACTAAAGCACTCTTTAAACATTTAAATTTTGAGCAGATCCCTCAAATTAGCCAACTTTCTTTGCAATTAATGTGGGCCACCATTCCTATCCAACACTCCTTTGCTTCCTCCCTCAAACATACACATCACTTTTCTAAACACGTAACATTCCTATTCCTGTTCTTATCACACATATCATGATCTTTCTCCCTATTCACACTCCGTAACCCCAATTAGCCCATTTGTGGACTATCCAAACTGCTGTCAGCTGCCTGCATATGGTCCTAAAGTAGGCAGGGGCCTTTCCAATATGAAATGGGGACTTCCCAATGTCCCTTCAGCCCCTTACTCTTCATCCTCTGTTTCTTCATTCACACATGAGTGGGATGCATGAGTGGGAAGCACCTGGCTGAGTAAAAAGAGGCAGCAGAAAGGATCAGAACTGGCTGGAAAGCTGCCGAAGTCCAATTTCACATCAGGAGACTCACAGACTGTTGAGGAGGGGAGTATCCACTAGCAACTTCTTGAAATACATAGATGCATTGGTTAATACTCTTATACTCCCTTTACTCTAACTATTTCCTCTCAGCCAGCAGTCGATGCCCACAGTTCTGGGAAAGATATCTGATTACTGCATTTACATGCAGTAATCACCACATCAGGTCACCAGCAAGGAAAAGACCTGACAAAATTAACACAAGACCAAGACACTTGCACTAAAGTAGCTTGCAGAAATCATATGCTGTCATCTTCAATGTAGACCAGCAAGAACAAAACACCCTTAATTATATATTAAATGCTCCTTCATAAAAAGAAAATTGTCCTGAGCTTTCAGTCTACCAAAGTTCAGGTATTTGTACAAGCATTGCGTGACTGTCATGTTTTTTCAACAGCAGAATAAAACCACAATAGAAGCGCAATTTTCTGTAATTCAGCTGTTGCAAAGTAAAAGACACAGGCCTTACGAAGTATTTTTCATCTGTAAATATGAAAAGCACTTCAAAAAGCAGCCAAAATCATTATGCCATGCTGTTTAAACAGGGAAATTAAGTCACAGTGTCTTGTCATGGTCACAGCTAGAAAGAGAAGTGATAACTCCACATGTCTACTAGAGCTCCCTTGTGCTACACCATCCTGGGGACAGTAGTGAAAGCTGGGTCACAAGAGAATGTGACAAACAGTTGAGCACTCAAGACACTTGTCTTTCTATCATAAAATAGGGAATCGTTGAAAGAGTTGTTAAGTGTAATTCGTGGATAAAGTGGCTAGAGTGTTTAACACTTACTAAGGGTTTTCCTGCTGGTCTCCCATCATGATTTCACTTCATCTTTCCTGGCTTTTTCAAAGGGATCAGAGTTCCACTGGAATTAGCGGACGAAGGACTGAGAGATACACACTGTTAGTCACTAATTTGTGAATTATCTGCAAATACTTGAACACAAAGAATCAAAGCCTAATTTTTTAACTTACTTGGGAAGAAAAGTAACTGCTTTTATAACGATCCATCTAGGTATACAGCATATCAACTAATAATATAGCTTTGAAGTCTTTTTAATTGACATAACAGGCCTAAAGTAATCTAGAGTAGGCCAAGATCTTATGAAAATCTACTCCTTTCACAAATTTAGTATATGTTAAGAAAGTGAACAGGAGCTTTCCTGTTGCTATCTGATTTAGTCAGATAGTATTTCCACAGTATATCCACTTCAGAATATCAAGTTCCCACCTTGAAATGACCAAATAAGGCCTTGATCCTGATGACAGTCAAATTTCTACAGCACTAAAAAATTACTGTATGTAGATTTTTTTAAACACTAAACCAAAATATTTGCTGCTGTTGACTGAGCAACTCAGATTTATTATCCTGAGATTGTAAGAGTATGTCATGAGATGTTAAGCATTTTATGGACATAAGTAGTCAACTGCTACAAATAAAATACATATTTTGAAATGCCATCATAAAAAGGTAAAATCCAGACTTAAAAATCTTCATGGCCTATCACCCAGTATTAGGCAAAACAACTGAAGTTAATTTTGGCAGATTTGGGGCTAGCAGTTAAAAATAAAAAATAACGAATGTAAAAGCATGAAAACTGTATTGCCATTATGCTTAAAGATAACCGTAAATCTTTAGAGATGCCAGTGATTGCTTTAGATATTACAAACAAGTGCTGCCAATCATCAGCATGTAATGTAATGCATGATGTTCTAGGTATCATAACTCAAGGCAAACTCCACAACAACAGGAGTAATATTGTCTGCTACAAACTACTCTTTTCGTTAGGCAGAAATAAGAATTGACATATCCATTTCTTTGCAGTTGTGGAACCGTTGGCAGAAACATGCCTTTTTTTTTTCAACATAACTCTAATTTTACTGAAAACTTCCTTGAAACCAATTGTCCTGCTCATGGATCTTGAAAAGAAAGTTTTAAACATATCCTGAGGCAAAACTGAGAGGCAGTATCATTGCACAAACAACAGCAATTGTATTTTCCCTAAAATATATATTTTATATCTACATATAGTCATGTGCGCATGCTACAGAGAAAGGGAGGAACTAAGAGTTTTCTGATGACAACAGCTTTAGGTAGTGGAACCTGAAGACACTCCAAAGAATTCTCTCCTCTAGTACACCGTGATCTTGATCTGCAGCTCATAACATTTATTAGAGCAATGCTTTTGGAGTTAGAAAAGTGTTTAAACACTACATTCACATATGCTTTGGTTAAAGCACCTTTTGCCTTGAGAAAGGCAACCATAACTCTATATAAACAATTTCTTGTTGCTATCATTTCCTTGTTTCAATTACTTTAAAGAATTCATTAATTGCACTTTGCTGTTCCTCCTTTTTTTGTTTTCTTTTCACTTACTTCCTATACTGAGTCTGCAAAGCTTTGTAATCTGACAGTAACAACCAGAGAAAAACAGTGGATGATCCTATCTTTCCCTAGGCCACATTCAGCTTGCTCAGTCAAGGCTTTTTAATCAAGCCTCTGTTAAAACCATGCACACATGTTTTTTGTTGCTCACAGGAATCCCCTGTTTGAAAATGGCAAGTAAAATATTAAATTGGGAAGTAACATCATGCCACATTATCTGATGGTTTGGCATCAGCTGACCTCATGTGTCACATGAACGAAATTCACCTTGCTGCAGTCCTGACACATTGTGTTGCCTGTTGATGAGGAGGAGGCAAAACCAGGCAGGATGGTATAAAGATAAAAGCAAGGAGAGGAAAAGGCAAAGCATAGCTAGCTAATATCCGACAGGGTACTGTGAAAAACTCTTACAGCAGGCCTAGAAGAGGCCCATTAGGTAGACTGAACAGCTTAAATTGTCCTAGTAGCACCAAAAAAGATTTGTTGCAGCCTGTCAGCTTGCCATGGATTTGGGGACAGAACGGGGATGGAAGGGATAGGAGAGCTTGAGGCAAAGGGTGGTGTGATTCATTTACTTTTCCCTTGCAGGATTCACAATTTGGGAATTCTTTAGGGGGTGGGGAGGGTGTGTATGTGTGTGTGTGAATTTCACCCTATATATAACTTGGAATCCTATTAGAAAACAACTCAGTGACACTGCAAATCCAGTATTTCTCAGCATGCTATTTTTGAAGCTGAAACACACAACATATTTTGATCTCCAGAGAAGCACAATAAAGATCCCTTCTTCAAAATAAAATGAGAAGTAAAAAAACCCCTCAACCGATTGCACATGTAATAATTTCCAGGCCAGCTTCCTGTGATTGTAGTCGATTGTTTAAATTTTGGACTGTCTCTTTAATTTGAGGAGCAGGGAGAGAGGCGACAGATGGCAGACAGAATTGACTTATGTCCTCTATTCTTCTACAGAAGAAGGGGGAGTGCAGAAAGTTTGATCGAGGCAAAAGCTACAGTACATAGGCCTGGCTATAACTATCTAATAGGTCTTTTGACGGATCGGTTCGGAATATTTAGGTTTTTTTCTCCCCCAGACAGGCTTTGTAACAAACCCACGGTCCTGGAGGTTGCCATGGGTGACGAGAGAGCTGACATCCAGTCCCAACTACAAATAAGCACATGACAAATGGGCCCAGAGCCCTCCGACAGCCCTGAACCTTGGTGACCCCCTAAAAAACCCAGCCTCCCCATACTCCATGCCCCCCCAGAAAAGCATTACTGAGTATATTTTTTAAAACTGAAAGCTTGCACTTAATTGGAAACACTGCCGTGTAACCAAAATGCTTAGGACAGCATGTACAAGTAAAAATAAATCATGCAGCATTGTTATTTAATGCTCTGTGACATCATTTCCTGAAATTAAACAGAGATGACACAGATTCAGACAGTCTCTGCTAAGGTTCAGTTCAAACAATTCACAGATGTTTTCCTCCAGCCAGCAGAAAACAATGCGAGACTTAAAGCACTCCTCTCCCTCTGCCCCTCTCCATCTTCCACTCCCTCTCCTCAGCCTTTTCACTGGTACAAGGAGGTATGGCAGTTTTATAATACATGCTCCCGCAAAAATATTCTTTTTTTAATTTAATTACTCAGGCTGTTGTACTAAATAGATGGATCATTGTGTCACAAAAGCATCAATTTTTCAGAAGAAATAACAGATGTCTATGTAACAATGATTAGATTAACCACTCCCAGACAAAGCTAGCTTTTGAGGCCCACACACCCCATGACCCTGGGTTCCCTCTTCTGTAGGGGGTGGATGTAGAAATGTCAGATCTAATCTCAGATTCCATTTTTAAAACAAACAAAGCCCCACCCCCATCCCATTTCAGCTCTTTTCTTTTAAGATTGTGGTGTTTAAAAGGTATGCGAATGTTTGGTCTCTTACTAAATCTTCAGGGTGGATTTCACGGCTAAGGGCTAGAAGCACTCAGAGGATGAAATCTTTCAGCCTGGGATAAGAAGTGTCATTTTGAGAAAGATTTCCAGGTTCATTCTGCCCAGGCTGGTGACACGGTAGTGCAGGCAGGCAGGACAGGAGGGGGATGCTGATGACATTAGGCAGGGCTGTGCTACCAGCAGCTATAACTGCAAATGTTAATGGCCACCACCAGCCCTTCTGGTGAGACACCAGAGCAGCTCTGGGGTACAAAGGGGCACAACTCTGTCATCCTGAGGACTGCAAGACCGCAAGTCATGGGAGTTTAGCATTCAGGCAGATTTTTCCTTAGCACTAGGGGGTGAAGTCATTTAACCTCTCCTCACAAAAGTTTATCCAGCTGAAAAATGAGCACAACATTATTTTGTAGGACATGCTTCTAGCCGGGTGGTGTTTGTACAAAGAGGTCTGTTCTACACCAGCAGGCAACTTATTACCTTGCTTAAAAGAGCACACAGCCAGCCCTGCCTAAAAGCAGACCTGGAATAAAACTATAGCTTAGGTTCTTCCACCTCTCTGACCCTGTGGTGCCCTGAGGTGGAGGAAATGGCAGCCACGCAAACACATCTGCAGGTAGTTTTACAGGAGAATCAGGGGACATTGTCCATCTGCTCTGTGTACCCTCGGAGGGTATAGCATGTTAAAATGCACTCCAACACACATACTGAAATCCACTAGAATGACTGCACATTCCTGTATTGTCAGGAGTCTCCCAGGCTTCTTCTTGCCATCTTAACTTGATAGAGGTCTGTTGTATTTTCAGGTTTGGTTTTGGTTTCTTAAATTACAGCAAAAACAACAATGTGCAGAATGCTTCTCCCAGATCACATCTCTCAGAAAAACTGTTCTCCTATAGTTTGATATGAAAGTAAACTGTTCAGTGTGGAGTGGAATAGCCAGCTATGTTTGTAACCTTTCTTTAAGGTATTATTACTAAAATAAAATATGGAAAGAGATGTTTATGATGGTGGGTTGAATTCAACTTCTTTGAACACTTGCTCCAAGATTGGCTTTGGTTGATGACATTCATCTCTAGAATCAAATCTAATGAATAAATAAAATAGCTGGCCTTTATAAAAGGCTTGATAAGCCCTTTATCAAAATATGATAGACACACATTTTATTCTCAGATACACCCACATAAATACAGACAAAAAATTAAATCTTTTTCAGTAAGACTATTCATATTATCCAGTCTGGACACCTGAATATGACAAGCTAAGAGAATTAATTCAGGTAAGCATAAAAGCCATGGCTGGTTCATTTTACCACCTTCCAGGAGAACTTACTCTAGCCTGACAATAAAAGCAAGATATATTCTACAATAGACTGTGTAAAGAGCAAGATTTTCAGCCAGAAGATTGTGGAAATCAGGCTAAAATGACATTGTTCAATGTTAGAAGAGAGAACTTCAGCTAGCAAAAAAAAAGCAGGAAGAACAGCTCAACTCCTGTGACTTCAGGGGAGACATCCCAAATACCACCAGATGGGAATCTGGCATTTTCATAAAGAAAGCTTTAATTTGCAGGCTACCATTGCTAAATCTGGTACTATTAGTTAAGATACACCTCTTCTGAAAGACAGTAACAAAAGAAACAACCAAAATAGAATTTTAACAAAGGGCATCACTCCAGGCAAGTGTCAAAGCATAAACGAGACTCTGTTCTACCAGCTCTGTATAAAAAGGTGAAAAAATGTTGAATGTAGCAAAAATGTAGTCTTTGGCACACTCCTGCAGAAATGGATGAACTACCAGAGGTACAAGTCCATAGAGTGGTATGGTATAATTACTTCCTTTATAACTTTCCTCTTTTCTGATTATGTATGTATATTTTAAAGGTCCTCCATCCTTTAAAAGGGCATGGGAGGAGGGGAACCAGCTCTATAGTTGCTGGTAAGAAATCCTAATCTCAGCATTGGTGTAAGCTGGAGGTGTCTATACATTTGAGCACTTCCTGTTTTCACTTCGTGATCAAATATGTTCTTTGCAGGGCAAATAGCGGAGCACTTGAGGGAGGAAAGCAGTGATGTCTGAGAGGCTAATTGAGTGTACTAAGAACTCCTTAGCATAGAGGAAAAGGAGTCTTCCAAAGCTATGAATAAACTCTCAGCTTGGGTCAGATTTCTGGCTGTTTCTTTTCTTTAACCACCTTTGAACTCAACTAAAAACAGTCTTAATGTCAGGTTTACCTTTCTGATGTCGTAATCTTTATGTACTATTGAAAAGATTATGCTACCAGAGTAGGATTTCCTCTACTTTCTTAAACACTGGATATTATCCAGAAAAAGCATACACATTTCCAACCAATTCATCCTCAGGTCTTTTATCTTCCAGTACTGTTGTAATTCCAAATATAAGACAGAGCTCAGTAAGTGAACGAGAACGTGATAGAAGCTCATACTCCTTGCATTTGACTTCCAACAATAAAAACATGTATGTGTATCCTAGATCAAATATAATTCAAGTTACTACAAAATGGAAGTTGTGATAGGGGTTAAAAATCGTTTTCAAAGTCACAGCCTGTCAGACACATTCGTTCTACATCAGAGTTCAAGTGCCTGTCTCTTCAAAAAAGCCACTTAGGCCATTCAGTTTTTAAAATTGGCTGCCTTAGGAGTTTGCAAACTGATTGAATAAAGGGGAAAAAAGCATTTTATTCAAAATCATAAGTAAATACAATTAGTAAGATTTGAGTTACTCTCTTGGAATTTGACGATCTAAAGGACTTCTACATTTAATCCATGCCATAAGAGGTGGACTACCACTGCCTCTCCTTCCAGGGAAATCAGAGGTTAATGATTTTTGTCATATTGAGACTAACAGCTAACAATTGCTACAGTTGGCCTTTAGTATTTTATTTGTCCTTTTGAGGTATTCAGAATAGGTGACAATGGCTTGGAGTTGAGAACATATGTAGAGAGACCCCTGTGGCTTATGGAAAAGTTGCTCCATGCTGGTTGGGTGTTTGAAAAAAAAAAATACAACCAGAGCTCTTTTATGTTCCTCTCCTTAATGAATGCATGAATGTCAAAATGTACCAATGGCCCATTCAGGGGGCAAAGCCTAAGCAGCTCCTTCTTTAAGAACACATCCTGAGACGTAAAATACATTTGCTTAACAAATTAAAATAATGAGATAATTCAATTAGTTTCTTTAAAAAAAAAAAAAAAAGAGAGAGAGAGAAAGAAAAAAGGGTACATCAGGGGATTATTGTAATACAAGACCAGGTCATACAGCACAAAAGAGGAACAAACCAAATTGAAATAAGGTTAGAGTAGTAATGAAGGAATGTACATTGAATCATGGACTGCCATTGTAAAGATATTTACTTGAAACAATAAAATTGTACATCACAGATTCCCCTGTTCTGGCTCAGCCAGAGTTGCATTTTGAATGAACAAGCTAATTTGAGAAAAAGTGTGAGATCTTTAAAAGAAAGGAGTTTTCTTCCTTTCCTGCATGTGTTTATGGCAAGAATCTTTCTGAATTTACATTGCACTGGTCAGGGGTCTCCATTATCAGTTTGCAGGTCTGAGAATTACAGCGCAGTAAATCTTTCAACACCTGCAAACTCATTAAAGCCTGGATGGCAAAAGGTTTGGGGCTTTTTTGCGTTCGTTTAATCTGATTTTTGTAAGGCCATCCTCATCAGTGATGGCAAATTTCCTTAATTCATGCAAGATGGAGAGGGTCAGGAGAGAAGAGGATAGAAACAAGGAAAAGGGATTTCAAAAGGCCAGAAGGACTTTCCTCAAGAGAAGCAAGAGGCAGTTGACTGTTTAATAAGCAAGTGTCAAATGCTTTCAAGGAGGACATAAGAAAGGCAGGAAGGAAAAAAACTAGATATCATGAATTTCATACGAGGAACATGGAGATGTCTACAAAGGAAACTTGTTTATCTGTGGCCCTGTTTTTGCTGTCTGCCTGGACCACTCGTCTAAAGATACCCTACAGCTAAACGAAAACCCCTCCACTCGCACTCACTCGACTTCCAAATTAAAAACATTTTACAGGTTAGTAAATCTCCAGCTGAGGTGATGTAGCAAAGAACAGCTGTGAAGTAATTTTGATAATGATGAGAATAATAAGCACATGGCAAGGTTCAGGGCTTTGCTGTTGCAGCTTCAGTGCTCCTGAATAGATAAAAGTGATTAAATACTCCTGATTATCCCTGACCAATATGTAATGGATTTACAGCCCTTTCAATTAGTCAGTATTTGCTTAGGACTCATTATTTTGTCTTTGGTTAAGTAATCAGCCCAGAGACTCATGTTCTGTCTAATTCCTCTGAGCCAAGTGGGTACAGGGCACCTGACCTTTGAAATGGTCATAGCTGAGAGGCAGGAATAACCACTACTTCAGCAGAGACACTGGCTATTCCAGCTAATCCTGACCCCACAGGCCAGATCAATGCACCTTAGTTTTCTACTAATGTCCTTACATCAAAATGATGGTTTAGGAATGTGAATCTGCTGCTCCCCCCTTTCGCTGTGCTGCTGGCAGAGCAGTTCAATAGTCTCTGTCATAAATAAATCGGGTCCCGGGACCATTACACTGTAACCAACAGCGGGAAATTTATAAAACCATGGAAATTTATAAAACTTTGGTAGAAGAAGAGGTAGTTAATAACAGTTAGCATTTCAAGTCTTATCAAGTGAGAAGCAATTTCAAAGTGCAAAAAAGAAGAAAATCAATTGATAATTTCACCAGTTTCCATAATTTCCCATATAAAGTAAACTAGGTTTACTAGGTTTTCTGTGGAACCATGTTTTGATGCCTAAGTGAAGTTAAATAGTCAACAGAACACCAACACAAACCAGTAGCAAAGCAGACAAATAAAAGCCCAATGAAAGCACTGCTATTTCGTATATTTAATCTGTTTCCCCACAAAGGCTGGGTTTTAATATTAATGGACTTGAAGTGAAGCAAAAAAGGTGCTTATTCTCTCTGTTTCACAACTGAAAAACTAGGGAATCTGTGAGTCTTTATTTCCTCACAAAGAAAGCAACAATGACAAGGTTGCAAGCTGCTACTTTGACTTCTCTAACACCTAACATCCACAGGGTATGTCAGCACAAGCACACAGACCACATATTTCTTTCACCACATATATACCACCACTCTTTCACCACATATATACAAAGTTTGTGTAGAGGCCACCAATAAAGAATCCAGAAGGCAGAGCTTTATATGTGTTAAAGCAAGAATTCCCCCTTTGCTGTCTGTAGGAAGATTTTGAATGGTTCAAAGCCAAAAATGGTTACCTCATGGTAACCATGAGGTGGTGTTCCGTTCTAGGGCATTGTACTCTCTTGCTTTTTCTCTCTGTAGAATGTGTGTGTGTGTATATATATATACACACACACATACACAGAGATAGATAGACAGGTAGATAGATAAATTTCTTTGAGATTTGTCATGATTCCAAGACCCAAGGAAAAAAAAATCTAAAAAAAAAAAAAAAAAAAGAAAAAAGAAAGGCAACATAGCCGGAGACCTAATAATGGTCAAAAAATTATGGGCACAACTGATTTCTAATAATGATGAATAAACCTCATTAGCCACATGAATAGAAATTTATTTTGGTTTTGGGCACCACTTACTGTGAGATGCTGGAAAAGCCATGCTCTCATGATATTTGTTGCTACTTTGGGGAAAATGCCTCTCTTCTTCTGACGCTTTTTGTCCTTGTCAGGGTCATCATCATCTCCTGTACCAGGTGAGGCTACACTGTTGTCTAAACCATCACCTACAACAAAGAGAAAAAACAGGAAGGGGAAGATATTTAATGAACCAAATACAGAAGCTAAAAAATATCATTAATTGCCAAGACACTACCACAGTTTGGGGGGTTTTATTTGTTAGATCAGACACATACCGTTTCTCATTATATAAGAATTCTGATACAAATATGTAAAAATTAGAAAACCGTGTCTCTCCAAATACTAATTTTGTGTTTCACACATGCATATATCATTAATTCAATTATAATTGTGTGCTTGACATACTGCAGTAGCTCTTTTTCAATTATGGGATTCAATGTGGGAAAACCTGCCACAAGAAAACCCATTTACTGTAAATGCATCCCTACAACCATTCCGAATATGTACGTATAAGTAATCAAGTTAAATGTTCTGTAGTCTATATATTGGAGGCCCTCTGCAGAGGTGGCAGTAACCGTGTCACCGTTCAGTGCACATAACACACTGTCAGATGAGCTCCTCCCTGTAGCCATCACCTCCCAGCACACATGCACACGCATCCACAAACACGTACACCTAGTGTGACCCCGCATACAGCATTTGCATGACATGAAAACTTCTACATCTCTGCATCAGTGATTATTACCATTAAAAAAAAAAGATGCACATCAAGGTAGAGCTCTCACTTAATCAGAACTTTCCATCAACATCCTTCTCTTCTGTGCTTTTCCCTGGCATTAATTGTGCATTAGCAAAAATCATTTACTTTTAACAGTCATAGTTATTTTTTCTTGCCCTCCAGCAAAAATGCCTTGAAAGCCTGCCTGGAGGGCATCTAAATTATGTATCTGAAAAACTCTTCTGGCAAGGCATTGCAGGACCCCTACTTTCTTAAAATTCATACGAGCACGTCTTCCTGTTTTTGGGAAGGCATCAATCAAGAGCAGCAATATATGCCATATTCCTACATTAATATTTGAACTAATAACTTTAAAAAAAGGAAAGAAACAAGATCCGACTTGTGGCATAATCAAATGCAAAATAAATGAAGAATACTGGGACAGCACTGAGACTTTATAGATTGCTGTGTTTTCCTTACACATCATTAGCCCGGAGCCACACGAAAGAGGAAAACAGAGAAGTGGAGAGTTTATGCTCCCTGCTGGTGTTTAAGAAGCCGAGGTCCTGGAAGGACATCTGGGAATTGTGCTGAGATGGTGGTTTTTGTAATTTAAGAATAGACATTCATTAGCAGTAAATGCCATAAATCCCATGCTAAGTAAAAACCTTGTCCAAGAAAGCCTAAAACAATAAACTCTGTGCTCAATGTAGCCTGAGCTAGACGCTCCATAGCTTCCTGAGGAATGCTATAGATTCACGAGCTAATTCCTATAGCCTCGTCTACATCTGTAGTGCTACTAAATGAAATACATTGCCGCTACATACAGTCCATTTGCTTCAAAACTTGCATTTCAGCTCCATCTTCCCTCCCATGCCAGATTACCCTTCTGGTACTGTGTCCCCTCTGAAAAACCAACCCTTTTGGACTGGAGACACAGAAAAAGCCACAGCAAAGAGCTGGCAGATTAATTTTATTGACATTTCCATTTTCACTGCAATGTGATACCCTCCATCACATGGAAGAGATGACCCTCACTATTTACAGACTGACAGGCCACTTCATTACAACCACCCTGCCCCAAGGCAGAGCAGCTCCTTTCCATCTGCCCAAACACCAGAGCAAGACCCTGAAGTCGCTGCTCTCTTTCTCATGCCTTTTTTTTTTTCCTATTAACGATAGAGTCAAATCGTACTAGACTAGTCAAAGAGATTAACACTGTAACCAACTGTTCGCTTTTACAATAAATTGGTTATTTAGAAAGCACTCTTTTCTGCTGCTTTCTTCCCCCCCATGTATTCCACCCTAGCCCTCTCTCACAGACACGTGTGCGCGCGCACACACACACACACACACTTTCCACTATGCCAAGGAACTGCTGCAAGGCAAATTCTCACAAACACTAATGGCTTCTGACTGCTCCTTGGCAACCCCAGCATTTTAACCTGGGTGGATATGCTCTCCCAAATACAGACACTGGAGCTATCTCATCAGCTGTTCATGTGACACAGATGGAGAGTGGCTATTAGGAGCCAGGCAATGGGCCTTGGGGATCTGAGGTGCTGTACTGTAGCCTCAGGCAGTTTTGAAAAGCAGTACCCGGAGATGGGGGGAAAAAATCCCTACTGAAAGTGCAAGTTTGAAGTCAGTCAGTCTGTTTGTCTATCTGTCGTGTGGATAAAGATATCTTTGTCTCTTTATGTAAAAGCAATGTGTGTATGCACAGGATGTGCGGAGCTGTAAAACTTCTGCTCTGCATCGTCCTTTCAAACCACAGAAACACCAGTTCACTCTCTATATGGACAAATTCCTGTCTGTCTGCATGTACTCTCCTATTTGTGAGCATCCTCAGCAGGAGTCTCCCGCATGCTATTATCAGTGTTTGGACTTTTTGATGAGGTTATTAATATCCTGGTTTAAAAAAGCTAATAGCAGCCTAAGAAAGAAAAGTTCAGCTAAAGCTCTCCTTGCTTTCCCATCCTAATCAGTAGTTGAAATCATAAGAGTCGGTGCTTCCCTAATCTGTTCCATAACCGCATGAAAGGAAATTCAAATATTGTAACTCCAAATGATATCAGAAGAGAAATACTGCAAGATTTGTTCCTCCTGGTGTACAACAGGCCCAGTCCTGTTAATCTATATTGTCATATCTTTAATAGGACTACAAGTGCTCATATTAGTGGATACAATTTCTAGTGAGAAGAAATCATAGAAAAAGCCCTTAACTGTCTTTTTCAAGAGGGAATTATTTAGTTCTGGTCCTAGTTTTCTTTATCCAAATAAATATCAGTTACTTTAAATAAAGAAAAATAAATTATCAAAAGCAAAATAAAATGAAAAGATATGAAAGTCATTTTATGGCAGACTGGATTAAATATATTTTTCACTACTGTATGAAGGAATCAAAATTTAAATAATTTAAATCATCAGGGCAAGAAATTCTGCTTATATGGACTATTCATAGCCTGGTTTAGATGGTAATTTGTAAGAAGAGTAGAGTCAAGTCCTAAATTCTATGGAAATGGTAATTATACAAGCATAGTAATCCCAATTTTCTAGACAAGAAATTAAGGTTTGGATTTTGGTTCAGTCTCTCTCTCTTTCACACAGAACCAAAAAAAATTAAGGGTGATTTTCTCCTGCTTTCCATACTGTTCACTCATTTATTCTTGTGCAGAGTACGCATGATTGCAAAACCCTATCAGTGTTGTACGAAAATGGAGAATTCTTAAGTGGCACTCTCTTTGTGGAGGTGTCAATGACTACATAGGATTTGAGCCAGTAGAGAATTAGGCATTTTACCCAGCTTGTGTAAGATTATAGCAATGCTATGTAATAGTCTCAATAACCCCTGTAAAAGATGGAGAGAGTTTACAAGAAACCTTGCAAAGGGACCCACCTGGGGTTCTTTAAAGACCTTCTCTTCTAGGGGAAGAGTTTGTGGAGGATGCTGAAGATGCAAGCTTTCTTTACACAGGAAGTTGGGCTTCCACCCTGGCTCTGTGTTCAGGCACTCTTAGTATGTGCTGAGGGTTTCCTTCCACAAGATAAATTGCTTTGCATTGAAAGCAAAGGAGACTACCTCTTCTTTAAAAAATATCAAATAAGTAGTTATAGCAGGGTTTCCATTACGTCATAATTCCAACTTGCTGCAAGCTGACTTCCTTGGGCAGATAAGCTTGCAAAGCCCAGTGTTGACATAGCCAAGGACTCTTTGAGAAACAGAGACCAGTCCTACATAAAGCCTGTCCTACCTTATTGTATCAATGATTTTTTCTTTCTTAATATTCCACACTATCAGTAGTATCTCAACCCTAGTCTTTGTGTTCTTCACAGAGTAAAAACCCAGCAACAGAGGGAGGAAGTTAAGAAGTTGCTCATCTTGTCTTTTTACCACTTGTGAACTGGATGGATAACAAATTCCCAATCTATCAAAATGATAACTGAAAAGGATGACCCAGTCAGGCCAAAGCACAGAAGCCTGATAACAGTCCAGATTCAAATTCTAGAAATAGTTTCTGTTACCATCATAGCAAGTAGAGCAGTTTAAAAAGTGATTTCTGGAGAAGTACATTTCAGAACTCAGTGTTGGAGTTTCTTCATCATCAGAGGTCCCTTACAGCTTTAAGGTTTGTCACACTAAAGGAAAAGAGAGAACAGCAGGAGTATCCAAACTCGAGGGAAGACAAGACACTTCACCATTTTTTTAAAAATAGTGGATCAGTATGAAAAGCAAGTTAAAGGATTCTGAAAAGGAAAGCTGCAGTGCACTATGCTGATTTTAAGTAAGCTATTCTAATCTTCCAGTCTAATATTATGATACAGTGGAATATGTAGATATAAATGCAAAACAAAGAGGAAAATCTGCATGCAGCCTATATTCACAATTTGCAATTATTTGTTTGTACTTAAAATGTGTCCATCTAGACACATAAATATTGTAAACCATTATTAATAAGGACATTCAGCTCAGTAACACAATCCATATCACCACCAGACAAAATAAATCTTAAAAATCTGGTTAATTGTCACTTCCAAAAAGCTGGGGAGAGAAGCGTCTGAAGATGTTTTTGAAGATAAGATAGTCTCTGCTGAATGGAAGGCTAACAGAGAGGGAAGGTCAGCTCCAGAATCAAAGACCATTCATTCCATCCTGTTAAAATTATCAGGCTTTCAGGCTTACAGCTCCAGTAGATCACAGATCTTTGAATGTAGTCCTGGTTATGGATTGTTTGTTTTTTTTCTCTTCCTCCTAATGATCCTTGTTCAAGGAAGTTGACTTAACTCTCCTTACACCACAGGGGCCATACTTAGCTCCTGCATTTCTTGCCCAGGGAATCTAAGTTAAGATAGGTTATGACTGGCAAATATGAGACTTTGAAAATCACAAACAGTTCAGGTGGGCAACCCAGCTTAGAGCTGTGGCATCATTGGCAGTGCTCTGCCAGTACCTGTGCTGGTTTTCCTAAATTACTTTACTCCAGGAGAAAAGAAGCCATCAGAAGCTGTTCAGGGGCCTTACAGGCACACTGAGCCTGTGCTGACCTGCATGATCACTTCTTCCTCGGTGGAGTGTTCTCAAGTGAGCTGCTGTGGTCAGACCACTGTGTTCTCTGCCCTGGTGTCTCTGAGACACCAGACACGTTTCATGGTTCTCTGTTCTGTGTTTCAGTGAGCATCTTGGACAGAAAGAAAGGTTGGACAACTGGTTGCACTAGAGAGAACAGGAAAACTTCAGACATACAGCACTACCATCTCTCTTCCTACAGAAGATGTTATTCTTTTGCCCTTTTAGAAGCAGGAAGGAGGCAAAGACCTGGCCTTCTCTCTTGCTGTTCTTTTGGAGGATCTTTTGCTTTCCAGAATAAAACCCAGCAATTCCACTGGGCTGATAATGAAAAGATGACATGTATGAATTTCACACAAGGCATTAATAATCATTGCAAATTCAAATAAGAAGAAAACTTAAGATGCTATCAGACCCTACGTACAAAGCTATTCTACATAATCTAATTACAACTTAGCATAGTTTGTCATTCAGGAACAAGTCCCTATTGCCATCTGGCAACGTGTGCTAAAGGCTTAAAGACTTACATGGTATCTTGTATATAAAGTTTATTTACAAGAGACAGAATGAAAATTGTTTCTTTTCTGTTTCTGGATAAGCACCTCTCTAGTCTCCAATATACCGTATTTGCAAAAAGGAATTCACAAATGTTTTATTTATTCAAAGTAGGAATGACATTTCAGCTCATTATAGCCGTGCATGCAAGAAAATCAGTGATCTAAGTCTTTCAAAATTATTTTCAGAGCTGTTAAGGTTCACATTTCCCCTTTCATTATTTTTCTGTCCAAAAATAAGAAAAAAGACTGGCTTTCTTTGTGTCCTTAATTGTCTGTGTTTAGAATTCATGTTTATTTGCAAAGTGAATTGAGAAATCTTAGAAATTCCGTTAAATGCCAAAAATGTATTTTTCTAGCTTTTATAAGAGAAAACTAATAAACCACAGTTTAAATGTTAAGTTCTTTTATACAGCCAGGAGGTTCATAGCTTGTTCATTGCAATCCAACATTTTTTCACATCAGGTGAAAAAAGTATTCCAGTGCAGACAAGGGGAACAACAGTAAAGCAACCTGCTAATTACTAATCTCTCTTACGTTCCTGCTGTGCTAAACTGTCCGGACATGTTGAAGTGAAATTTTTCTGCGATTTTCAAGTGACTAGTTCATGGCCCACTGCCGTGGAGTGCAGGAGAAGGGATGAAATGCTTTAGTTTACATGCAACATTTACTAACTGTGTGGGTTTTCCGACATTAAAGAGAGGACAGTGACCCATGCCACCTTTTTCACACTCAAAAGAGCACTGAAAAAACAGTCTTCATAGGCTTACCTCAGGCTTCCCTGGCCCTTAACACCCTCCCCCCAGGGTAGGAGCAGAAAGAGAAAAAAGAAGGGATTTTATGCTCCTTTCTCTTCAACTTTTCAGGCGGTATAAGCAGCATTTAGCAAATTCAGCCTCCAAATGGCTCCAAATGCTCTGAGCTGCAGGGGCTCATCCTTTGTTAGCCTCCCTCTATTTACACAGGATTTACGCAGGCTCTCCACTGAAGAGACCACATGTTTCTGACAGAAAGCACTTCCATTCACACTGCATCAGGCAACAGGATTGTAACCACTGCAGCTTCACGCTGACCTGAGATTAGGGATTTCAGCAACATTGAGATGGTAACAATCTGCTAACTGACGAAAATTATCCATGGAGAACTCTGCTGCATACTCCAGTTAAAACTACCATGGCCAGATAGATTAGGTTATTTAAAGGGGCAATTAAGAACTAGCTACTGTCAAGAATATGCATGTCCATCTACAAATAATATACACATAGAGAAAAATATCAGCAGGGGGAAAAACAAATTAAAAAAAAAAAATCAGACTGCAGCTTGGATTAAAACAATTTCACCCACTGGTTGAAGACATAAAGTGTAAAAACAGACAGATGGACACATATGTAAATGTGGCTGCATTTGTTTCTCTGGAACTGGCAAGTTAGTAATAACAGTATAGTTTAATAATTATTTTCCATGGTATTTTCACACTGGTTAACTGGGCAGCGGCAACGCTTATGCGGAACTTCGGGAGCAAAATAACTCCTATCTAATTGCTTCTGGGGCAAACAAACTGAACTAAGCCACCTCTCTTGCCTCTTCCTACAAGAATGCAGTACTGGAACCCAATATCAGCCTGGGGATTTTTAAAATTTGGTAATTTTTTAAAAATCAATTTGGCCAGTCAGGATTTCTGCACTGAGATTTTTTTTTTTTCCCCAGATTTAGTATTGTGTCAGGCTTTTTCAAAATGGATTACACGTACACAAGCACAACAAACGTTGCTGGCTGGAGCTTGTGATTTTTTTGCTCAACAGCTTTTCATGGGGCAAAAGAAAATTGGATGGGAGCATAGGGCCAGAAAGGACCACACAGATCCAGTTTTTGATGAGTTTTATTTTGACATTTTAATTTGGCAAATTATTTTGCTTCTGCAGCGACGGACAAAATAATTCACTTCCTTAATAGTAGCGCCTACATGTATCTGATAACCACTTAAAAAGTACTACGTATATTCTAAAGTTCTCCATAGTAAATCATAATAAAGCTCTTCTGGGCACTCAATGATTCATTTTTAGTGATCTCTCAAATGCCCTTACCCACAGTTAACACTCAGATTTTATTAAGGAAGAAAGCAGGGACAAATGTCCACTTAAGTCCCAGCTCTCAAATTCAACTCTGCTTGCGCTGCAGTACCTAAAGCTAAAGCTTTTTTAATGTTCTATTCACCTCCCCTGTGTGGCATTTCTGCTAACACAGAGTTCACAATCTTTCAGCCCCAAACACAGAAGGCTGCTATCTTCAAGACATCCGAGGAATGTGCCAGATACTATCATCTCCCCTGCAATACAAAGAACCAGAAAGAGGCAGAGACCAAAAGGAGACCGTGCTGATCAGGTTACTAAAGTCCAGAAAGTCTTTCCCAGAATGCTGAATGTTAATCTTTGAACCAGAAAATGTTATAATTAAGATCCTTGTAGTTGGAGGAAATGCTAGCCGTAGAAGTCAAAGGTACAGCCATTTGAAGTTGTACTGTTTTGCACGTTTATCCTAATCTCACACCCCTCATGCTGGCACAACTCCCATCAAGCACTTTGTTCTATTCAAGCAAAATTATCATTAATGTCAGCGCAAGTTTTGCCTGAGTAAGAAGTGTAAGACCAGATCCATGTCTTGTTCACAGAGAATTGCAAGCACTGCACAATTCCAGAGGAGATACACTCATTAAAACATGTGGTTTATGCTGATTTATAATGCTCTTCTACATAAAAGTGAAACTTACATTGTACCTCACCAGGAAAATGTTCAACAGACTTTTTCCTACATAGTTTTAGCTTCAATTCCCACCTTCCCCACCTCAGTACAAGTTGGTAGTGTACTCCCAGTTTTTGGTATCTAGGCTGAAGGAAAGCATTATTAAAATAGGTTTAAGTATTCTGTATGCTTTGGTAATTACTTTGCAGTGTGAATGTAAATAGCTGTTATTCTGTTTAAATTTTTCACTCTACTAAACACTGTCACACAGAGTGTCCTTGTGCTGCAGTTTTAGTGGCATTCTTTTAAAATCTTTTTTTATATATTTTTAGAGAAGTATTTTTGGCATTCTCATAGTAATTCTGTTAAGAATACCAGCTGCAGACTGGCTACAGCTGAGGCAACAATAACAAGTCATTAAAGAAATCAGGAGACAAAAAAAAATATTTTTCTTTTGCTGAAAGTACATCTCCTTTAATAGACTATTTTCCTTTTTTAGTTCTGGAATAATGTTTTTTGTTTTCTCAATCAACTGTATAAAAGTAAGTATATATTAAAGAGCTATATTTTGTTCCAAGTAGCTTTTTTTATTTGTTATCCTGTTACATTTGTCATTAGAATAATATCAAATGTGGGAAAAATAGCTGAGTTCAATTAAAAGTCTACCTGCAGTTGAAGTAATTAAGTTCAATTGTACCTCATCAATATTTAACCTTTCCTATTTTGCAGCTGTTTATATATAGCAGAATGTGAGAGCTTAAACGTAGATGATGACTAACATCCTGCACCATTCTTCTTCATTAAATCATTAATGCCATTTCTTTAAGAGTAAAAGTGACTGGTTTTTTAAAAGGAAAATAGTAATCAGAGCATCTGAATTTTCCTTACAGCTGTCAAAAGTAGTTATGAACTGTGAAATATTTTAATGTCTTGCAGTTCCCCTTAGATCCTATGCCATTTGATACAACTGCTTGTTCAGGAGACAGCCCCTAAAATGATGCCCACTAGTACAGCAAGAGTCCATGTACAGTGCACACTAGAAACCTCTTTTTTCAGGGCTGTTTAGTTATTAAGAAAGCACTAGTTGAAGTATTACATATAGGTACACATGAATAAGATTATTTCATCATTAAAAAAAAAAGGTAGGACTAAAAATGTAACAGACAGTTATTCCTGAGAGACACTGAGTCAAAAGCTTCAGTTACTGAAAAGGACACTTGTTAGGCCACAAGTCCAAAATGCACATTAGTCTATTTTAAGATGTATTAAAGAAAAAATGGAGGATGGCTAAATGCTTAAATAAAAAAAGATGTTTTAGGAGAATGGTCTCAAAATGAGCCATAAAAACTTTTTCTGGTGATAAAATGTACACAAATGTGTGTGTTACATAAAACAAATAAAAGTATTGTTTTGATATGCATTCACAAACACTTGAACAGCATAAGAAGAGATGCTGGCTGTGAATGCATAGTTCAGAAAAAAATTTAAAAGTACAAAATGACTCCAAGTTTGGCAAATCTTACATACCATAAGAGCTCCAACACCTATGCACAGTAGGGTGGATTAACCCGCTGGGTGCTGCGGACATATATATGCACTTCCTCCTAAAGTGTTCATTTGGCTGGCAGTCTGGAAAATGCCAGAATGTGAAGGGTTACGTGGGAACACTGACAGTCTACTCTTGTAGGTTTAACTTAAAGCCCGTACTTTAAATATAGGGTGTTACGTATTTGGAAACACAACTAATACTCTTATAAAGTGATATGCTACTTGGCACTCAAAATGAAGGACTCGAAGTCTTGCTCCCACTAGTGAATCATTCTCCAGATGACAACTTCGTGCTTTGGACCTGCCTGTATTTATTTTTGAGGGTACCATTTTTCAGAAGTCATTTCCTCCAAGAAGCCTTGTAAATGTAAACTGTAAACCATCTATAACTTATGTGCTGTACATATTGGATGCTTAAAAGTGGTTACTGGAAAGGCCTGAAATGTTTATTTTCTTTGAAGTTCAGTAGATGGACAAAAAGAGCAAGCAAATGGGAGCTAAACCTCCTAGTTAGTCCCTGACAGATATCTTTATGATACCAGAAAGGCAGACAAGCAATTTATTTTTTTCAATTGTAAAATTATAATATGGATAATATGATTAAAAAGCAAGCAAAAAAGAAGGAATGGCTATGGTCACCTCTCTCTGCAGCCAAACTGTTCCATAAGATGCTTTGGGCTGCTTTAAGTGATTGCAAGTATTGACATACACATAACTCTGTAGAAACAGGGGAAAAAGCTTTTGACAAAAGTTTCAATGAAGTGGATTTAGAAAATAAGGAAGCATAAGAATAGCAAAACCACAGGGTACTAAGTTGTCGTAACACTATTTTTTTTTGAAGTTCACAGCACAACTCAAAAGCACAGACATCAAATCTGACACCTGATGCTTTGCCTTTTAGCTCATAACTTGTAAATTCATTTCAGGTCTTTCATTGTCGCAGAAAATATTACAAAACACAAATATGCAGTGCTTACAAAGTCTTCCCAGACTGATTTGTGTCCCTGAGCTCTTCCTAGGGAAAAGCCTCACAAACTGGGCTCCAGAGAGCTTATATCATCCCACTCCCTCCTTCAAAGGAGTTACTATTGCCTACATGTAGGGACCCCAAATGGAAATCCTGGCAAGTTATGAGACTTCCCTTCCTTCATGTTCAGAAGGGTAAAATGGAGTTTCCCTCTGAACCTAGGTTCACCTAGCCTGTCAGTGAGCTGACCTGTCTGCCAAAAGATCAAATATAAACCCCACCAATCAAGTAGCAGTCCAGGCTAAATGTGCTGATGCAACAAATTTCCAGGTCTTGATCACACTAGGCAGGGGAGTCATTCTTCTCAGTGATAAAGTCACTGAATGCACTCTTGAGGAGATAAAAAATTAAGAACTGGCTGACTTTGCACCATTTGAGTGAGTTATTCACCACTGACCCAGAACAACAGAATTGTCACATTCTGACACGAGCTAGGAATGACTGTAGACATGGTCATCTCTGACTCCTTACTCCAAGTCTGTAAGGAGGAAACAGGAATCATTTCTGAGCTGGTTAGTGGCATCAGTCCAGAAAGAACAGGGTTTAAATGCATTATGCATTAGAAGAAACTTCACACAGTCTCTCTATCCCTCTCTCCTTCTCCCCCTCCTCCTAAAAAAATGGTGAAATGATGCCAATGAGAGGGCTCGGTACTCAAAAAAAAAAAAAAACAAACCCACAAAAAAACCCCACCCCTTCCCCCCAAAAATCCAAATAGCATCTCAGCAATTAAGATTTGCCTTGAAGATGTTAACCCCCCACCTTGCAATTTTATAGTTAAGATATTTTCCCTGTTTTCCTATGTCAGCTTTTAAAACTTAACAAAGATTTATACTGCACGTAAGAATTGAGATGCTGATAGCACTGGAACATTATCTAACACAAGATATTCTATTCCCTTTTTCTGTTATTGGCTCAGAAAGTTACCTTTAGTAAATTTTAAGGAAAAGATTCTTTTTAAACTGCTCAAATAAGCAAGGCACACAGCTTTCAATGAAAACTGCTTTGAAAGTAATACTTTATATTGGTGGTGTCTCTTACTTAAGTGACTATTATATATTAGTACTTTTAAATACAAAAATACAAACATGCCAACACACTCCTGTGCTCATTTGAGCATTACATTTTTTCAAGTCTGAGCGTGGCTATTGTTTTTGCTAATTCTTCATTTCTAAATGTGTATCATAAAGAGAACATATTGAAATACTCTTTTAGAAGGCAGGTTCTTGGACACAATAGCTGTGATCAAAATAGATGTACAAGGACATCTTATTTCTTTTCTCCTTCAGCTAAA
The DNA here is from genome assembly GCA_013397315.1 of Donacobius atricapilla. Taxonomy (NCBI): domain Eukaryota; kingdom Metazoa; phylum Chordata; class Aves; order Passeriformes; family Mimidae; genus Donacobius; species Donacobius atricapilla. Next base: position 107,552 of record WBMY01008991.1, read on the forward strand.
TAGCAGGATTTCAATTTTTGTTACTAGAAGCAAAAGCAAGTCTTAGCACTGTAATTTCAGCAAAGAGACCAGTTTTTCGTATTTGTGGCTGACCAAAATCCTGAAGTATGAACAGTACTATTATCCTGTCCCTATCTTCCTATCTGCAGCATATGTGAGAATTTGTTCTGAGAGAACAGGGACAAAATTAAGGTTTGTCATTTCCTCTTTCTACCTCTGTGGAACTCAATGACAAAACACATTCTGGACCACACTTCCCCTGCTGCACATGCTGTGTTTCTGGTTTTGGGGGTTACACAAGCAGAGCAAGCCAGCTTTCCCAGGAAGAAGTGCTTCAAGGGACAAAGATCTGCCTGTGCTCCTGGTCACACTGCAGTCAGGACACCAACATGAGCACCAGACTCACATTTGGATGGAGAGCACTCAGAGAACAGGAAAGAATTATCACATGGAGGGCAGGTCTGGGACCATTTTTCTGAAATGAACACCAGCATTGACAATTCAGTTATGAAGCACTAAAAAAAAACCCTTTTAAAGCCTGTTTATTTCTTGCAAAACAGATTCTCCTGGACAATGGCAAGGAAAGAAAAGTTATATCAAAGATATGAGACAGCTATGCTTTTCTCCTTGACTGTGCTGCTTTCTGGTACTGATGGTGGCTTCTCTTGTGTGTGATAAAGGTTCAGAAAATTATGCAAGCCTGGGCTCTGGTTGTTGATAGTTCACAGATTGTACATCCCTAGCAGCAGCACCCCATCTATTACTATGGAATTAGTTGACAATACTACTAGTTGCACCAAACCCCACCCCCCACCCN
>WBMY01008991.1:110868-134492 GCA_013397315.1 Donacobius atricapilla
AGGAGTGGTGCCAAGTGATTTACAAAAGTAAAGGATCTGAGAGAGTGGCAGGTACATCAGATATTTGCAATCCTTCTTCAGGTGCCTTATTAGATAATGAGGCTATTTAAAGGCTAAGGGTCTCATCCTAACTTCATACTGTCTAAGTCTCTGACTTAAACTCTGTGTTCCCACCAAGACAAAAGCAAGCTGGCTTTAAACATTTCTTCAGGAGAATCCTCTCAGTTTGGGCTCATCCAATTTATATTTGAAGACCGGTGTGACCAGGCGGGTGCAAGGATGGCAGTGGGCCAGGACAGCCCCTGTGCATGGTGGGCCAGGACAGATAACGGCATTCCCCACCTTCAGAGCATTCTTCCTTAGGGTGAAAGGTCACCCCTCACAGATGTCTCCAGCAGACACTCTGTTGTCAAAAGGTTGCATCATGCAATTCATGCAGTCACTCCTAACAATGCACTGTTCTTATCCAGATACGTAAACACGTTGCACTAAATAATTTCCTTGTTAAGGACAACTTGTTTTTCTCCCCCGAGTTTTTTCAGCTATCAAATAAAGTAAGGAACACCGAGAAAAAAACCCAGTCCGACTCCCCTTTGCCAATTCACAGCTTAAAAATTCTATTTTCATTTTTTGTCAGGCTATTCAGCACAAGAAGATGCATCTGGTTTATTCTCACAAAAGAGAAATAAAACCACCATATCCCAAAATGTCTAAGAGTAAAGCATATAGTTTAGAGCCAAAAAAAGCACACATATTTGGTGAAATGGAAGATTGTAAGCTTTTTGTCAGAAAACTTACAAAGCCAGAAAAATTCAATGAATAAAATTTGTTTCAGCTTAATATAGCCTATTCCAATTTCTTTCATTTAAAAGTAACAAACAAACATGTACCCTGTGCGGACAAGCGCAAAAACGAAAATTCTGTGTTACTATATTTGTTACAAATTCACATTTGCCTGGTGCAGAAAGTTTATTTCTCAGGAAACACTTCAGAAATAATAGATCCTGGTTGCTACAGTAGCTCAAATTTTTAATTTCCAGTGCCTCCAGATAAATAGTATAACAAAGTACAGTTATTCTAAAGCAGTTTGAAGCTATCACACGTCACACAACACAAGTAATTTCATTTTAGCATGGATTGAAACAAGCTTATCAGGATTGTTATCTGTTTATAAATTATATATTTACCAGTAAAGTAAGAAAGACATGGCTGGAATGTTACACATGGGGAAACGCAATTAGAGATATGCCAAATTGCTCAACCTAATCCCAAGCAATAGAATCTTATGTGCACTGGGAATTTCTAGAAGAATTAATCATTATATCTTGTAAAAAGCTCAATTAAAGACCCTTAGAAACCAAGCATAGATTCTTTCAGACCTGCCTGTGATATGTAGTCCTCTCAGCTGCAGAATGTTTGCCTCTCTGAGCATCCCTTCTCTTCTCATTCCTTTAGATACTGAACCTATGGAAAGCACACTTTGAGAAAAAAAATCCTCGGTGCTTTCATGTCTCATATTTATACACTTGGCCATCTTGAATTAATAGGAGTCAATGAAGATGCACATTCTTAAAAGAGCCACAACTTCATTGGTCTAATCTATGAACTTTAAAGACCTTCATTTTATGAGCTTTCCTCAGGGTAGGTATTTCAGTGTTTGAAAAACAGGGTTATGGACTGTTAAGTTAAGCACATGTTCTACATCAACATTTTAGTTTCAGCAGGTTATTTGGTGCCAAGTTTGCCAGTCAGTATCATCAATTTGAAATATGTGCTTGTTTGTTTTTAACAGGTGTTTTGAGAACAGCACAGGACAGGAGAAAAGCAGTGCTAATATATTCATTTAGTATTTATCCTTAATTCTGAAAATCCCCTTCCGTCTGAAACATGACAAAATTTCACCTCAGGTGTTTAGGACACATAGAGATGGAGCTGAAAAGGAGTGCAAATAAGTACTTCTGTTACTTCATCAGCCTGATGATCTGTGCAGTCATTTCTATTGAACATTTTTTCTCATCTAGTAATCACAGACCTGGGTTTACATATGGTATAACCCACCTATTTATAGAAAACTACCTTTTATTGTGCAACTGATGTTAGCTGTAGAAGAAAAAAGTAAGACTTAAGCTAAAAATCCAGTACTGTTTAGATAACAGAACAACCATGGACTTTAACTCAGCCTGTTCTTCTGAAGATCATTTGTTAGAGTTTGCATCACAGGATAAAGAGGCAGAAGAAATTAAAACAGTCTAGAACCAAAATCGGCTTATCCACATCAGTTATGCCACAGAACCAAAATAATAGCTTACTCTTAAAACTGAGTAATAGCAAAACATAACAATAAGACTTACACATGCACCACTGTCACATTTGTGGGTCAGTTGAGATGGTGCATCACAGTTTCACAAAATACACATACACAGATACACACTTCTTGCAGGTGTTATCTCAGACTTGGTCTGCTGAGAAGCCAAGTGAATCCCCACAGTGACGTTTGAAGGTTTAAAAGCTCAAGTTTTTGTTTCTAAATGCCTATGAAAACATTGCCTATGCTCAGAGGCCTTTTAAAACAAAACCAAAGCTTTTAAAGCTTCAAAAGCAGTCATGGGAATTTGCTCATCAGGAGGGAATCCTAAATGAAGGCCAAGATTCAGTGGATTTCCCTGGACATGAGAAAAGCCATAGCCTGTCTGCAGTTCTACAGTTTCTTGAAACAGACGTGGGCTGATTCATGATAAACTTTTGTTTATGCTTTACATTAGACAAAATCAACTTTTAAAAGGTTTATGTCCCACTATTCTTTGCTACACTATTAAACCCCCCCAAAAGCAAAACCCCACCAAACCTACCAAACAAAGAATACAACACTACCAAAAATCACCCCTAAGAATAAAACCTCTACCTTCATGGATACTTAATGCAACTATGAGACCACGTCCCAAAGTCATTAATTTAAATTAAAAAAAAAAAAAAAAAGGAGGTGTGGAAGCCAAGCTTAGAATATCTAATGTTATAAGCTTAAATACTTACAGGACAGGAAGGAAACTGACTATTGCTTTTTAATATATGGGAGATGATTTAGAGAAGGCAATATTCTAATGCTATATTAAAGGCCTAAACTACTTTGAAAAACTTTTTATTTTTAAAAGCCAATGTTTTCAACCTATGACATTCTAAAAAAAAATTCCTAGCTAACTAAAGTTTTTAAAAAAACTGGTTTAAAAAGGCAGCTAGAAAGCAAAATTTGAGTGGATCAAGTCTGCCAATTCAGTTATTTAAAGCATAAGAAGCCTGGTGAAAATGAAGCCTTTCTTCTAAAAGTGAGAGATACAGCTTTTACTCATTTTTAAGGCAAAGAACACAAGTAAAAAACCCATAATTTCACCTGAATTTAACAGCAACACTCCTGCCAACAGACCTTCTCCTTTTTCTTTTGGATGTAATGATCTAATTTTGCTCACAGAAGTTAGACCTTGCTCCATTGAAATAAGACAGACAACTCAAGAACAGCTAATGAGCATGGAGAAGGCATAAGAGCAGAGGATATTATGTTGGGGATTTTTTACATTCAAAAACAATATCCTTCTCAAACAATATAAAATAAAATCAAGCAGGTTATGACAAACAGCTGTTTGATGGAAGACTGGAACAGAGGACCAATACATGGATCCTCCACTGGACATCTGGTGATGTGTGAGTATATCCTGCTCATTACAGCCACCAAACAGGACCCTTTACATCCAAGAGTACTACAGTGGCAAGCAAAGCAGGTCCAAGGGGATGGTTTGAGGGTTTGCCCTGTGCAGGGTGCTCTTTGCATAATTTACAAATTACGCGCTCAGTCTCTTAAGAATAACTGAACCTTACCAAGGAAATTCTCTAAGGAAGCATGTAAAATGTTTGTATGTGATAAAACATGGAAAAAAAAAAATACACACACACCTACTAAGAGCCTCAGTAGCTCCTCTGAGCTCATGTAAGGCAGTCATGAAAGCATGAGAAACAAACTCAAATCTGTACTCAGTGATTATATGAAGACAAATTATATAGAGATTTTTTTTGCCACACAGGCACACTAAGATTGAATCAATTCTGCCTTCAGATGTACAGACTGTGCTCCCACCAACTCCCACTGAAGTCAGAATTTGACCTATTGTATACTTTACATTCACATCAGTGAAGTCAGTAAGAATGCAGAAAATTGCTTTAGAAAGATATAAAATTCTTTACTAGTTCTAAAATAAAAGGACAGCTTATTTCTTTTAAACAAACCAGACTGGTAGCCATTTGGAAGAGCTTAAAGGAGGGTTAATTGGCATACAGTAAACCTGAATTCTGACAGTGTGGACTTCTAGCTAAAATGACATTCTCTTTGGTGGTCTTAGGACTGTAGGATTAGTTTACAAGAAAGTAGAGAGGGGTTTGAAACCAAACCCTAAATGTCAGCGATGAATTACCAGATTAGAAAGGCCTGCCCAAATTCAGATACAGAAAGGAAAACAAAATAACAAAAAAGGGGCAAATTTGCAGCTAAGGCTGAGTTATAGATTAATAGCATGAATGAAAGATCTCTAAAAACAACAACAAAAAAAATCAGTAAAGCCCTTCTTTCATAAAACTTTGCTCATACAGAGAACTTTATCCAAAACTATGCTCAGAGCTGGGAATATGAACTGCTAATGTCGTTTAACTCAGGGAAATAATTAGGATAGCCAATTCACAAATAAAGGTGTTTCCTCTATCATTGCAGATAGGAACTACAGAAAATTTTCTTGAAATAGATAAGATAGGATGAGTTTCATTTTTCTGAGTGAATAAAGGAAAAAACAGGAGCATATAGGGTGTAAGATATACAGTACAACTATGTCTAAAATAAGTTTGTGAACTTAAGAGAATTTCCCTTAAAACAGAAAGATTGTCCCTTAAAACTAAAAGAAAATAGTAAAACCTGTATGTAACTAAAATCTAAGAAATATTCTACACTAATATGGAAGTCTTTATTTGTGTTTTTAACTGGAAAATTACATTGTTGCTTCTGTCTTGAATGAAGTATGAGCACTGCAGTAATTTTTTTCTTTTAAGATCCTTTCACAAGCAAAGAACAGAACATACAGAATTGTAAGTCCTACAGGATGTTAGCACAGATCAGCCTATCCCTATTTCCCTAAAATGAAAGACGTCTATATGCATGAAGCATATTGGTAACCTCTAAATCAAAACTTAATTTTATAATACTGTAAACTTGTGGAATTTACTTTTTTACACAACATGGATAAAAGACTGCTGACTAAATATGTCTATTAAAATAAAGTATTAATTAAATTTAACACTTTGCATCTAGAAATATGTGTCTAAATTTACCATTGAAAAAAAAAAGATATGAACCAGAAATATTTTCTTACTCCAATACTTTTTCACATTGTGACAGATGTTTTGCACAAAATATGCTAAGTGTCTGAATACACAAAATGAATCTTAAGTGTATGAACTCAGAAGCACACAAAATCTAATCAAAAGTCTAATAAGCTAAAGTAGACAAAACTTACCAACTTTAAGTAAAATATTTGTGGCTTTTCATAAGAGCAAAAGTTTCAATTGCAAACAAATCCCACAAAGGCTGAGGCGGTCAATATTAACCCCATTGTGGGCCTCTTGATTTCAGTAAAAGGACTTGCAATACATAGAGTAACACAATGTAATAGCCTTTGCCAGACTGAGGTCCTACTTCAGCTGCTGTAGGCCCTTCTGAAAATGGAAAGTCTATCCTGAAATATACATAGGAGTTTTAGTCCTTGGCCATTTCTTGCCTAAAAAATATTTGCCATCTCCATAATGTTAATTATTATATTAAAATCTTTTAAAAGTGTCAGATTATAGCCTGGATTTAATCTTAATACTTATAAACAAAAAAAAAAATAGGCATTAATGAAGAAATAGTATAAAGGTGACAGCCTTTAGCTGTAGAGAACACACATAGCTCTAATAATTTTCTCAAGGCAGAGAGCTGACAGTTACACTCATTGGGTTTTACACATTCTGTGGCCTGAGTATTTTTCATTCAAAACAGCTTTATTAACAATCTGAGAGCACAGAAAAACAAGAAAAAAGAATCTGCTATAAAAACGGACATCCTCCTTTTTTACTTTTTTCAATAATTTTCTTTATAAAAAACATTAGCAAAGAAAAATAATGTTTGGGCATGAGGTGGATGCACAGCATACACAGTTGTTCCAAACAAGGGAATTATGTATCCAGCTGAATGGAAGTCCATGAACACCAAGCAATATAATCAAGTCAAAATTATTGTTGTCTCAATGAAGCACTTGGGATACTGTTTGAGCACCAGGATCTCAATATGTTAGGTACTGTACAAATAAACCACAAGGACAACCCCTCTGTCTTTATTTATTTATTTATTTATTTTTAAACTGGCAGGAGCCCAATGTACCTCCATTGATTTCAGATGTATTAGGAAGGAGGGGCCTGATTCAAAGCTCACTGAAGTCAACCAAAGTCTCTTTCTGTTGATTTAACAGGCTTTGGATTAGTCCCTAAATAAGAACAGATTTTGGCTCAGCTAAAGGATTTCACTTAAGCCCTCTGCTTGTTCAAGCATCTAGTAGGAGCTAAGAGAATACTGCGGTCCTTCTGAGTAGGAGGCTGTGCACATTCCTAACTATCCCCTTTAACAGATGTACAAGGTCAGGAGCCCCACAAAATGGAGAACCATCAGTAAGTGGTAAATCTGAGGTGCGAGGAATTAGGAAGGAAGCCTCAAGCTGAAAAATTTTGGTTTGTGCTATTTGTGCGATGTTCCATCCTCCTTAGGCAGGAGTGTAAAATTAGAGAGGGAGTTCATGTGAGTTTCCCAATTTTACGCTCGTAAATTATTTAAAACCTTAGCACCAAGTCCCGCAATAAAATTATATGTGCACTTGCCATATTCCCTCTGCTGAACTCCCTGTGAATGAGGGCTGCCTTTAGTCAAGGTATGACCAACTTGCAGCTGTATGTGGAGAGGCCCAAGGAAAATTTAAACATATGTAATTGCTTAAACAAGCGTTGTCATAGTAAGCTGGTGGGCATAACACAAGATTATAGGGAAAAGTGCACTCTTTACTTATTTAAGAATTAAATGCCAGGGTTGTCTAAAAATTTCATGGTACAAATCACATATTAATGGAGAATTTGCTGAATTCCCCTGTTTCGCTTTCATGGCTGCTCCACCAATCCTTGTCAGTTATAGCAAATGCTTTGTTTACACAAGAAAATAGGAGACCCCAATCCTAGCCTGTGCATGAGGAATGTATAGTGCCAAGGGTGTACAAAGGTAACCATCCATAAAATAATTTGAGCTCATTCCATGAGTTATGAGGCCAGCAGTTTAGGACAGCACTCAGCGCAAGTTTGAGCATCTGGAGTTAGCTATGGACTTCAGCCTCAGAGCAGCTGGGAAGTCAGTGAAGCAGGGGGAAACCACTTTGTCTTGCTCTTTCCTGGGCTCACTGCCCCAGCTGTAGGTAGGAATAGGGTCACCAGGGCCATTGTGCCAACTCTACCACCAGACAATTTCCCTGCATTAGCTTCTTATGCCAGGGTAAAGACAGCTTCACAAATAACCTAAAAACAGACAGGCTATGGGGCTGTCACATATAAACCATCCATATGTATCAGTAGAAAATAAAGAATCATTTACTTTGTCCAATTCCACACCTACCTGAATTAATATATTGAGTACGAACAGAAGCAGTCAAATTCCTTTAAGCTGAGTTTACTGCAAAGCTTTAATCTCTCCAACAGAGAAATTTTCAAAACTGTTGGCATTTCAAGAAATTAACTGAAGTAAAAGCACAAATTAATTTTCCTCTGAAGCTTAATTTAACATACAAAAACTACCAGAGGAAAAAAATGATTCAAAACTTTGTCGTGCACATATAAAAGACCCAGTGCTTATTAACATCTGTCCTCTAGAATGTAGGGTATGATGAAATTTTGTGTGAAAATATATCAGGAAGTATTAGAACTTTATAGCTGTCTCTTTGTAGATCCTTAGATGTCTTAATGGCAGTAGTTCCTATGGAAATTATAAAATAACTAATGGGGATGGGGAGGGGGGGGCTGTATTTCTTTTTTAAGATAGGAGAATCGTGCTCTGCTTTCATTTGGATGCATTTGACCCAAACTTTGCATATCTGAAAGCAGTAACACCCTTGCTCTTGCTACTGATCCCGTGCAAGAAGGATCAATATCTTTTGGGAGTAGTGCCTTTTTTTTTCTCTCCTCTGAGAAGGAAGAACTGCTTTTAACTGACTCACACTGCCTTCCTGCAAACCTTCTCTGGACAGTCCACCACTGATTCATGAACAAAAGACGGATCTTTCATGAGTACTGTAACTGCGATCAAGACACTTAGTTGGTGCACTTTAAAATATTACTCTTAGCTTCTGTAGAAAGCCAAACCACTAAATCTAGATTGGTGTGCTTAAGACTAGAGATGGTAATAAACAACTGCAAAACAGTAACACAAAAAGGTTATCAATTCCCCCTCAAACAGTAAAGTTGTATTTCATAATTAACAAAAAGCACCTAAATAGGAAGCAGACCATTCATGATACTGCTGCCATCTCTGATGCCCTAAGCTGTTATTCTTAGCCACCACTGCCTTTGCATCTGCTGAAAACTCAAAGGCAACAAAGCAGGGGGTATACTGCATCTTCTCATGCCAGGATGAGAAAAATCAATGTCCATGTTTAAAAGACAGAGCTATTGATGTGCAAGGTCACTAAGCATCACAACCTGTTCTATGGCTCTAGAGCACTAAGGAATTCCTAAAGAAGAAAAAAAAGAACAACAGTGCATTTCATAATCTTGTTTAAAACCAACATTACCCTTGAGTCTCTAGGAACTAAATACAAACACAGAATCCAAGTTTTCCTTGGTCTGCAATTGCTATGCTATGCTTGTTCAGAGGGAGAGAAACAAAACCACTAAACAAGGAATACCCATATACAGTGATACAATGATTTTTCAAACATTGGAAACACCATTTTAGACTTTTCATCTTTATGGAAACGTCACTAAAGAAGTGGTGATGTGATCCATGCTATCCTTTTTTTACTACTTCATGAGCCTTGTTCATTAAAAACAAAGTTATAATACAAAGTTAAAAGATTAAGGCTATTTCATTCACATGTTTTCACCTTTGTGGAAAAAAAGAGGAAGTGTTTTTAAATGATACAAAAATTTACAAATGCAGTATATACACAATTTATTTAATGAACTTCAAGGAGGCCAAGAAAAGAACATACTTGAATTTTCTACATGAACATGCCTTCCTGGAATATCAGAGTAGTCCACAACAACAGATGCTCATTTCATACAATTCATGGAACTCTAGTGCCCATTGCACAAATGGGGGAGAACACGTCAGAGAGGGCATGTAACTTACACAGGGCACCCTCAGACTCATTTCTGCAGCTAGCTGCTCCTGGCTAAACAGACACACCTTTACCTCATGAAAAGCTGAGAAGATACAGGGGAGCACACCAAAATAACAGATGTCTTCCCAGTGGCCATATTTTTTATTTGGATAATGCTCGCTGGTAGTGGGATAATTAAGGTGGCTGTCACTGTTCCCCTGCATTATCCTACCTTTATGACTACACTGCTTTTTTTACAGCTCACATAACTCCAGGAAGTTGCAAGTCCAAATTACCACATGTGTTTTCAGGTGTACTTTGTTATTCTTGTAAACATTTTTAAATACTCTTTTACATTTACTGCATGCACAAAGACTCACAAACCAGTAGAAACCACTGGTTAAAATGACAATCATTTATTTGAAGATGATATCCTAAATTTATAGACACTTATCTGATTTTAAAAATCCTCAGCCTATCAAAACTAACATATAGATAGCCTGATGTTTTAGTGAATGAAAAACCTACCTGAATTGTACAATAAGTAAATAAGAAGGTAGAAAACAGGTTCAATTACTCACTTTAGCCTGCATAAATCTTCCTGCAACTTCAGCTCCAACTTTAACAACCTATAGTACCTGTTACTATAAATTATACTAAGAAAGTATATTTAGACACCAGATTTAGGTTTATTCATACCCTGCAATCAGTTACTTAAATGAGACATGATTTTATAAATGAAAATCAACATTTTACAGTAATTCAAAATCAGAATGGTTTGAAAATTCAGAACTGTAAACAAATGCGTCAAATCACATTAAGAGCCAGATAAACACAGCTGTCAAATCTTCTTCACCTGTCCTACTTCCCCTTCTATAGATATAAAAGCTGCTCAGAAGCTGTAAGAATTACTGAGTGGTTAGCACTTCTCAGGCAAAAAGACAAGGCATTAAGACAAAAGGCCAGCATACTACAATGTGTGGTGCCATAATGCAGTGTTTGATGCTCTAGAGGGCCTTCAACAAGTACTGTACAGCAAAAAAAATCAATGGCAAATCAGCATGATAACAGAGCACGAGTTGCCCTGTAATAGCCTTAAGCCCCCCAAGGCCACCGGGGTCCCTCTCGCTCCGCAGGCCGCCTGGGCAGGGTGAGCCTGCCCTCCCACCCCAGCGCACCGGGCAGGTCGGTACCTCTTACCCCCGGCTTCCACCTGCGCCCTGGGTATGGCAGCGGTGGAGATAATTTTCTCCACAGCGGCTATTATGGGGCCATGCTTTCGATTTGTGCTGGAAACAGTGGTGATAACAGAGGGGTGGGGTTTTCTGTCGCTGAGCAGCCCTTGCACAGTATCGCCAACACAGAGGCTGGAGTGCGCAAGAACTTGGACACACACCTGGGATAGGTGACCCAAGCTCACCAAAAGGGTGTCCCCACACCGTATAGAGCTGTTGAAAAGAGAAAGGGAAGATGCCCTGTCATGTAATTCTTGCCCCAAGTCACTCTTATGCATGATGGAGCCCTGGTTCCCTTGAAATGGCTGAACACCCGTCTATTGAGGGGAAGTACTTGTTTTTGCTGAGGGGAATTCCTTGTTTTGTTTTACCTATTACATGTCTTTATCTCAACCCGTGAGTTTTCTCACTTTTATCCTTCAGATTCTCTCCCCCATCTCCCTGGCGAGGTGGAATGGGCAAGTGACTGTGTGGGCTGAGCTGCCAGCTGGGGCTAAATCGCAACCACCTTGCACAGTAAGGGAAACTGACAGTGGCTCTTTTCAACTTTTAAAAGTGGAATTTTATTTTTCTTGGCATAGATTTGAAGTCTTTGGTTCTTTCTCTCTTCCTTTTTTATTTCTTTCTTTTTTTTTTTTCCTTAAATAAATATCTCCTCTAAGTAAACCTACTGATTTTGGACTGTAAACACCCTTGGCATTAAACAGATCCCTCCAATCCTATGGCTGAAGTTACAGAAGTGACCCCTCTGTCATGTTTAACAAAGTACAACTCTAGATGTACAAGAGAAAGAAATACTGTTCAATTCCATGCAAATTGTTATGCATGCAGCAAAATGGGCCTACAAATATTTCACTCATATGGTAGATTTAATTTCAATATTTCTTTAATTACTTTCCAACAATGTCTGGTTTCTGTTGAATTTACGCTAGTACTTGGCATTTGATGCAACCCCAAAAAGATAAGATACATATGTCCCCTCTTCACAGTCTTGGCATTTTTACCTTAGCTCAGGCATTGAAGGGATTGGTTTGAAAAATTACCTTGCTGATTAGATGGGTTTTCTGGTAAATATATTGCATTAATTCTAAATATGACATAAGGTGTGCAACGTTCTGTCTGACTCAACAGCAACATATCGTGGCTTAAGGAGGACATGTACGCTGATCTCTGTGAGCAAAGAAAGAGCTAATTGGGAGTTAGATTCAGTGTGATTATCAGCTTGTTTATGATAAGGGAGTACTCTTCTGAATAGCACTGTAAATTCATTCCCTGATTGTGGTGCTAAACCACAGCTCACCCCTTCCCCCCTACCCTTGCCTTTTTTCTATTTGGTTAGAAGGGGCTTTAAACTATTTTAAGCAGATGACAGTGTCATGCTTTGATTTTCGTCCATCTTAAAAAATAAATCAGCTACATGAGCCTGATGTCAAATTCCACTTTCTAATGGGAGAAAGGCACATTTTAAGTGTTTACTATAAGAACACATTTGGGTAATTTTTCCCCATGTCATTATGAACATTAGACTGACCCAATTAATATGAAATGTTTCTATGCTGCTGGAACAGACCGTGTTACAGAAAGAGCCATTTGCACAACCTGTTCATGATTATGGGCCATAAGGACACAAAGATGGCACAGACATTTGTGGACCATCTGAATTCTTACAGAGGAAAGGGAAAGAGGGAAAAAAAAAATGTTAGCTGACTGTTGTGGGTCATGTTTTTTAATCCAGAGTATTGGACATGTAACACAGCAACAAGAGCTGATCATTTTGTTTAATCACCTTTTGGATGTGTGCCAGATGGTCTCTATTGAGAGCGCTGCAAACAGAGAGAGATGAACTGCGTCTAACATGCCACTAGAGCTTTCCCGTAAATGTCTGAGAACTGAATCCAACAAGAATTTAGTCTCAGAGCAGAAAGGGATACATTTAAAAACTATGTGCATTAACTATACTTTTCCCCATAGAATCCTCACTTGGCATGAATAATTTACCCTCTCTTATGCTAATGGGATCATGAAAGTATCCCTGTGTCTTTAGTGCAGCTATTCTCAGCTTTCAGTAATTACCCCACCCAGTGAAAATAACATGGCTCCTGCAGCTGAGCGGCCTACCAGTACCTGGCAATTAGAAAGATCATGGCTGGCAGAGGAGCGGCCCCGAGATGGACACACAAGCTCCGGCAGCCCGAGGAGCAGTTTGAAAAATTAAAAGCCTTCCACTGTGAACATTTCCATCGTTGCTTAGGATCAACATGGAGAGAGCAGCCCCTGCAAGGGCAGTTTTGTTTTTTTAAGGATGACACAGTATTCCAATGTACTGTTCAGGCACCCTCATATTAAGAAATAGTAAACGTTTCTTCATCAACCACAATAAAATAAACTTTATGGGTTGTTTTTTCTTTAAATAAGAGCTGTCTTAATAAACAAGGGGGAGAGAATTAAAAAGTCAATTAATGAGTGTCCTTCGGTATCTGACAATTCTATCTGCTACACAAAGAAAACCCTGTAGTATTTCATTAGTGAAAAGTTTTTATAAAACCATTACAAAGAACTAGGCTTTGACCTCTGTCCATAGCACTCCATGTTAGGTAGTTCACTATGTAAAAATTATCAGGCTAAAACATCTGGGAAAGAAAGCTATGAAACAGCAGGGAACGTGGCTGGTTTATTGTTTATCTTTTGTTTATGAGGCAGTATTCAAGTTTAATTACTACTCTAAATTAAACTCTAACAGGCATCAGGAGACATCCCTTTACACAACTATGTAAAAAAAAAAATCCAGAGATTCCAACACTAGATCTTTCAAATAAATTGGTGTATATAGGAAAAAATTAGTCTGTAACAACACTGGAAGATATTTAAGCACTTAATACTGTACATTTGAATGTGTTGCATTTTGAAGCCATTAATATTGTAACAAACATACAATTATAATTTAGTGAATGGAATGTTATCTGGCATTTGGAGGCAAATTGGGTTAGACTGAATAGGATCTGAGATAGAAGGAATGGCCTAAGGGGGAATCCTACCTTTGTATTTTGAAATACAAACACATAAATAAATATATATACATACACATACGTATATTTAAAAATACCCAGAAACATGAAATCGGAGACAAACCTCTCCACAGTAACAATTTCTTAGGTAAAATCATGTAGTTTCTTTCTCTGAACATTCTCATACAAAAAGTGGTGGAAAGAGTTCACTATGTTTATCATAACAGTAAGTGACCAGTTATAGATGAACTTAGCTGTAGGAAAAAGTAAAAGTTGAAAGCAACTAGCAAAAGATTATTCCAGATGGCATCTGTCATATTGTATTTAGGGTTATTTTAAAGAGATTACTGCCACTATGAAAACATTACATTGACAGAGTTTTATTAGGCTGCATTTGAAACCCCAGCAAAACATACTACAAATATGGAAGTAAATGTGTGTGTAGATTTTTATCCATATCTAAATATACAAACCTACATGGATTAAAAGGTAAGAGTGAGGTAAGTAACTTGAATACAAGTATAATATTTTAAACACCACACACACACTCTCTAAGCTGTCATTTAATAAAAGGTGAGGAATCTGCAGTTGCTACCAGCCTGATTATTAGAAAACTGTACAGTGAAGTCAAAATTCACTATGAAATTTTAATGCTACTTATTGAACAGTGGGTAGGGACACATCTTCTTGTGGTTATTGTTTAATTGCTGGAGTCAGCAAACATTTATTTTTTCACTCAATAGACAGAAATAAAAGAAAGGATGGGAGGATATCAAAATTTGACTATATTTAGCTAAGCTGGTTCTGGCATGATCATGGTTAATGTGCATGTGGTGTGCAGTGTGAGCTCAGCAGTTACTGGGCCAACTGTCTCAGTATTTCTGGGAATTCTGCCTATTCACAGTGCAGGGATTGTTCAATTGCTGCAAAATGTACAAAATGAATTTTACAAAAATGAATTGTAAGGAAGGCCCCATTACAACGATTTTACAGCAAAGATGTCAACATCAATTTTTCTTTCATGCATAGCTAATGATTAAAACAACATATTCCATTTGCCTAAGAATTTATTTCTTATTGGCACATCAAAATATTGAAAACAAAGTTATCTTTACTCTACCCTTATTACTCATTGCTGCTGAACCCACACCATTGTTCAAACCATGAAAAAATAAAGCAAACTTGGCAAGAAATGCTTAAAACAAAGGCTCATCAATATTCTCCAATTTGTCAACATCTCAATTACAGCAATGGAAAAAATGTAAATTTCATGGGCTTTGAACACTAAGGGGTCTATTCTTCTGTCAGTGCACATGCGTAACTCCCATCACCATTAATGGGAATTACTCATACATATCAACACAAGGACGGGCCCCTCAAACTTGAAAGGAGAAGATGAATTAATAAGGGCTACTCGCTTCCTGTATCTTCCTCAGTTGAAAAAAGTCATTGTTCTTTAAGAGTTTTTTCATACTTCATACAGTTCACCTTTATGAGAGCTGTGCCTTCTGAAATAATGCATCTCCAGTGAAGCATTATTTATTAGCAGGTTTGATTTTTCAGTCTGGATGTTTCAGCCCTTCTATCAGGAATTTTCTTTCTTACAGAAGGCAGCTCTCTTCCAACAAAACCATACCCTATCACTTTATAGGTAAAAATACAAAGGAATAAAAATGTTCTTAATCTTTATGATGAATATGCATACTAGCTTCAGCAGGCTTACCCTACTTACAGAACTAGGAAAAAGAAGTTGTAACGTTAGCTTTTGGATTAGCTTCCAGAGACTTTGCATGAATACGTTATTTTTTAATTGTTGCTAACATCAACATATCCCTCTCCTTTTTCTAACTACTGGAGTTTGGTTTTAAGCTTTGTGTAGTGCCAGTAGTTTCTAATGTTAAAATAGACCTCTGGGCTTTATCACCTGGTCTCGTAAACAAATTTGATTTGCATACTGGCATTATTACAGGATGGTATATACTGAATAAGAAATAATACTATTTAATTTTTCCAACAAGCATCAGTCCAGAGAGTCAATCTGTGATGGATGCGTCATTTCAGTTAATATCTTAGTTGACTTTGTCCTGAACCAGATTATGGAGTCTTTGCCAAAGAAAAATATCATGGACCAACATCAAGCTGGCACAGAAGTGCTCCTAAACTACTTTGAGTTTTGCCCTAGAGAGTAGCCTCAGATATTATTTATAAAGGGGCAGATCATTCAGCACAAGTAGTTACATTAAAAAAAAAAAAATCAAGTCTAAAAGCCACACAATGAGCTACTTGCTCACACGTGTAAAGCAAGGTAGATGTGATACTCATTTATATTTTTACTGCTCTATACCTATCAGAAGTTTCTAATCTCTGGCTTCTTACTTATAATCAAGTCTGTTAACCCAGGTCTAGTCCTAAAAAGATGCTGAACTTCCTGAAAGGTCCATCTGACTTGGATGGATCAGACCCTTTGAGTGAGTGAACTATGAATATGACAGATCAAGTATACAATCCTGGTATCATAAAATATGAAACTGAAATTATTCCCTGGTGCTTTCCTGTAGACCACATGTTTTTAAACCTTGAAAAGATTTATTTCCCATTTTTCATGTATAATCTGCCATATTCGTTATTTGCAATATCCCATAAAGAAATTATATAGGAATTAAAGTCTGGGAGCATCATATCCATCACTGTGGTACAAACTGATGCCAAATTCTAGAAGTCATTTAGCCTTTTATGTAAAGGCAGCGGCTGTTTTCACTTTGTTTTGCAAAGAATAAAGAAAACACAGTACCCCAGAAGACTTTCAGATGTGTTTTTTCCTCTCCAAAGGAAAGGGTGGATGATAAAGCTACACACACCTTTTAATCTTCCACTTAGAGTTTTTACACATATATTCCTTGGCAAAAACCCCAGGGTCTTCTCTTCCCCCCCCCGCCCTCTTCTCTCACCCCCTTTCCTGCCGTCTCCCTCGCTATAACTCAGCTAACCCAACAGAACCAGTCAGTTTTAAATTTCAGTTGGGACCCCGGTGACCTGTTAATGAATCTACAGAGAGGGGAAAAACTCACAGTGTTGAGTTATGCCTGGTGTTGCTAGCTGACTTGGAGTCAGAAATGCTTGAAGCGTTAACGTAATTGCAAGAATGTGAAAAATGAAGCGTTGGGCTCCTGAGCAAAGCGAAAGGTCAAAGCAAGCCCTACACAAAACAAGCCTCTGGAAGATGGCCTCATTAGACCATTAAATCAGCTTCTCCTTTTTCTCCTTTGTAAGATGTTTAGAGTGTTTTATTTTTTATTATTGGATACATTTAACTCTTTCCAAGGCTGGGGGAAAGTTGATCAGACCTACAACATAATTACGTATCTTTAAAATGGTATTATACAGCATTGATTTGCATTTGTGGATCTGAACTGGGATAAAGTCAATAAATGCTTGGTGGATTACAGATCACTACTACTTTGGTTTGCCAGATGATCAATATGTTGTATAGCTTAGTTTTCTGTTGAACAAGTGAGGTGACATGCTAAGAACAACATAGACACTCACTACTAATAAAATTAGGATAATCTTTCAACGTTTGCTGCCTGAAGGCCCTTTACTTAACTCTTCCAATGCCAGCATGTTTCTAATAATACCAAACACAGATTAGATTAACCCTTTTGATGCCAAAGGGCAGCCATGCACTGTAGCAGAGAGACTGTCCTCCACAAAGAGACAAAACGCCTACATTTTTTATTTGGTTCAAACTGTAAGAATTATGGATGGACTCTTCCAGGTAGTAAAGAGATCTACCTCATGCGGAAAAAGTCTACAAAAACTGAGTTATCACTCACTCAAACCCTTTTCATCTCCTCCCTCCCCAAAGTAAAATAAAATTAAAGAAAATAATAATTAAAAAAAGAAATCACCAGATGCACATCATACACTCAAGGCAAAAGCAGAGACCCCTAGAAAGAGTGTTCTCAAAAGCCAGAAGAGACTGACTGTAGGATGAATCAATCTCTGCTGCCACCAGGCATTAGTGGAGAAGACTGTAAGTTGCTAATGTAACCCAAGACTCTCTAATGAGCTCCCATTTCCAAGAAATCCTTTGGGGTAAGTGGAATACTTGAAACAGCATTTGTGGCTGAAGCTCTTGGCAAAACTGTGGGGAAACCAAGTTGATCCAAGTAAGTAACCGCACTGGAATAGCTGAAGAGGGCACCTATCCTTCTTGGCATTGTCTGGGAACCAACTCAGGAATTATAAGGTAAATTTTCCCCCCAATCAAGAAAGCCTAAGGAAAACTCAAGACAGACCTCACTCTTTGCTCTTTCCCAGGACTGAGAGGGCAAGAGCAATCCAGAGCCATCTCCAATGGGAATTCTGCTGGTGCTGTAGGATAATCTTTCAGCTGCCAACAGCTGAATGGAACAGTGATTTGCCACTGGACGTCAGCTTCCCTTTAGAAGGCCCAGATGAGCACAAAGGGAAACACACTAGCAATGTTTTACCCTGCTAGACTGGACAGCACTAGTGACTGATTTGGCCCCTCAGAGGTTGTTCCTCTTCTGCAGAAATGAATAACAGGTTTGTTGAAATCATATATATTGGCAGAAACATGTTTCCAGAGGAAAGCTGGTGTAGTAATCATCAACTGCTTTTTCTAATGCTTAGCAATATTTCCCAAGCACCCAGAGTTAGACGACAAGGGATCAGAGACTGTGAAATGCAAGATCCCTGGATATGGATACAAGGGATTTCTTTATATTGAGCATGGCTCAATGAAGGAACTTTTCTAATTTCTAAGGGGTTCCTGAAGCAGAGTGATGATATAGGTGTGAGGAGACTTCCTCCCTAGGGGTGGAATATAGATGGCAGACCAATCAAAGAAATCAATTTTAAGCAGGCAAATCATACGCTACACCGAGAACTTTAGCTACAATCTACCGCACAAACATTTGATCCACAGTAAAGCCTACAGCCAGCCGATAGCGATAACACCAATATGCTGTTTAGCAGCCAAGCTCCCCCTGTCATTAGCTGTTGAATCTGTAACTGTTCGTGCTGGGTCTTGTACAGCTCCAATTTAATCCCATAGTAAAAAATCCTTGTGACTCATTTTGGAGTTAGATCACACCCTTTGCCATGGCTACTTCCTATCAGCAGTAAGATTACACATGTATAAACAATTCTTACAAATAGGAGACAAAACCAAACCACTCTACCAGAAACAAACTTTGCAAGTTCCTAGAATCGCAAGGTGTACACCACCAGCTCATCAGGCAGATGAGGGGAACTAGCTCTGTGCTAGGCAATGGGCCGTGTGAGAGACATGAAATCACATATCTGTTCTGCTGTTTAAGCATGGCAAATATCGTGGAGGGAGGCAGTCTGCAGCATAAGAATAGTTAAAGCAACTCTAGCCCTGAAGGCTTCTCCCTTCTCCAGTTCTGGGATCCTGCAAGGCTAGCTGGATGTCAGCCCTGTCAATTGGCTCTGCTGGCATGTGGGGAAAAAGGCAGGCAAAATGCTGCAGATGTGGGAGAAACATCTTGTGGTGAGACCACATCATAAGACCTTATAGAGTCACTGGCAGAAGCTTACCATGTTTACAAAGCAAACCAAGAATGGAGTCCACCTTAAACTCTGGACTAAAAAATATCAAAAAAGGGAAAAAAAAAAAAAAGAAAAAAATCAACTCTTGAATCAAGATCCAAGAGTGACAGCAGGTCATCTTTACCCAATGTTTAGCACTGGAGCCTTGACTCTTACACCTTCTGGAGTCACTTATTCTCTAATGAGCACATGTAAAACACTATCATAACAGAATGACAGCCTTTGACACTCACTCAGCATGGATGCAGATGACCACACATAAGGTGCAATGCAGTAGGAAATAAAACAAGAAACCCTGAAATAATAATCAAACCTCCTGAACCTTGAGAAGTTTTCAGTGTATATAGATACAGAAGAAGTTTTGCAGTTCAGATGTATCTCTATTTACCATTCAGAATTCAGATTTTCAAAAGCAGAAACAAATCCGTACAAGCAATCATTTAAAAAAATATTTTTCTATCTAATTCAGGCCTTGCTTCTACTTAATATAATTTAGCAGCTTCATAACTTCACATAGAAGTCTCTTTCTCACATAAAACTACAGGTTAAACTCTCCATCTTTAACCCAACTCAAACAACTGCACCGCAGCTGGAGAGTATGTCTGTCATTATATTTACTTACACCACACAAAAATAAACTGTAGATAACCAAATTTGTAAAGGAATTGGCAGAACTAATCAATTGTTATTACAAAGCTTGTTTGAAGATTAGATATTTCGCTTTGAAATAACAATAAAATGCAGCTAAGTGGGTTAGGAAAAGGAAATACCGTCTCCCTAACTTACAGCTGATTATACTGCAAGTCTGCCACTCCATGTTTACTCTAAGGCAGATGTACTGATATAATGAAAAAAGCTGGAGTTATTTTAGTCATGCCTACTTTGTGGAGGGAAAAAGTTTGACCTTTTACCTTGCTCGCTGCTGTTGTCTCCACTCTGGGAAGCGTGGCCCCCACTGGAGGGCCCTGGTGTGCCTGCCGAGTGCGTTGAGGTTGCATCATCGTGGTCTCTCCAAGATGAAGGATTCTGGTGTCAGAGTGCCAAGGAATTTTTTCCACGGTTCCCATTCCAATAGCAAATGAAGAACAGAAAGCAAACCGGGAGAAGAGGGGAGGAAGGGGAGGAAAGTATACACATTAGCATTTGTGAAATGTGCCAAACACCTATACTGTTTGCACAGTGTAATAATTCTTCAGCAAAGGCAAGCAAAGGAGATAGAAAGATTTACTTGTTAAAATATAGGACAGATTTTTTTTTTCCTTTTTAAACTTTCCACAGAGTTGTCTGGATTGAATTGTTTGAATCGTACTGGAAAACAATATTTCAGGACAGACAAAAAACCTCTAAGTTTAGTTTCCTAAGGAGCTCTACAGGGTAGCGGGGGACAGAGGAGGGAAGGGAATCTAGGTGTACATAGTTTATGATACTAAGTGCTCTCATTAGGATCAGGATAGTTGATATGCAAACTATCTCCCCATACTTTGTTTTTCCAGACTGACTACAGCTGCAAGGGGAGAAGAGAAGGGAAACTTTTTTAAGAAGTACAGGAGAACACACATAGGAGAGGAGTGTGTCCTCACTCCCTAAACTCTCTGTCACAAATTTAAATGCTGGAAAAACTTCCAACAAAGTCAAAGTTGGGAGGGGAAATAGGAAGCTTTCTCTGAAAGACATTATATACCAGGAAAGATGCTTCCTCACACCCAGCCACCACCTTGATATGACACATTTCAAGAGACTTTCTAGATTTATCACTCTAACAGTTCACTTACAAGAATTGTCAAGGACAACCACCAGGTGATTATATAAAATAACATGTGTAGTGATTTTTACGTAACTCATTCTACATTACTATGCATGAAACTCTACAAATGGGAATGCAGAAGACAGACTTACAAAGTTTGCAAAACTTGGCTAAGTAAGATCTGAACTACTGTACATAAGTCACATAATTCACATATACTTTCCAATTTATTGAGTATTGGCTTTCCTGGAGAGAGGAGCTGCTATTTAAAAGGATAAGTGAAGAAAACTTAATGTTACAGTTTAGTGCTACTTCGCTGAGTGTATTCTCCTCCTGTCCTCCTCCCCTTTCCTGATCATTCCCAATACCCTGCTGTTGCTTAAAGGAAAACAGGAATTCTACTGTACAGGAAGAGCTTTATCAGCACCACATGAAGGCAGGCAAGAGATGGAATTTCCTCTGGCAGAAAAGGAGAGCAAGAACACATGAAACAGATCAGAGTAGGGGTTGGACCGACATTACTTGTCACCTGGATGCGACAGCTCAAATCGAGCACATTATAATGATTCAACAACAAAACAAACAACAAGTCTCCCCTCAAAAAAAAAATCCTGCTTCTTAGGTTGCTTAGGTTCGATTGTGGTTTAAATCTACATTGTGAAATAACACTAGACTATTAAAGCATGATGAGAAGCTGAAAGCAGCAAGTGACAAGAAAGATAAATTCTTTGAGCAGGACTGATTCTGACCTCATCTACATCAATGTGTAGTAGGAATAAGTTCAACATAATCAACTGATTTACCCACTGTAAAATACAGTGTGTGATTGGGACCAAGTCCCAAAATCTATATTGAAACATCTCAAAGTAATCTTCTAGCACTGATTAGTACCACATGCTGTATAGCAACACAGAATAGAACTGCCAAGTAACGGTTTGCTACGATACCCAGCAACATAAATCTGACAGGCCTGACCTGGATCGCAGCAGAGACAAAGGAAAGAGCCTGTGACTTCAAAAGGTTCCCAGCAAAGTCTCAGGTGACCAAAGGGTAAGAAGGAGCCAAATCCCCTTCACCTTACAGACAGACACACAAATACACCCACGTATGTGGTTCCATGACAGGAAGACATGAGTAAAATCAGAAGACAGGTCAGGATCTGAAATTTGCCTAACCTGTCAGCACAGCACGCCGCACAACAGCACTTATGGCACAAAATCCCCAACCCCTTCAAAACCTAGAAGACTGATCTACTTTTCCTCACACAGAACTACTGTGAAAAAAACTGCCACCAAACAGTATTTTATATTCATTGAGGTATTGTGTTAATTTTCTCGAATTAATACTGTTATTCCCCACAGTTTCATTAAACAAACAAAAAGAAGACAAAAAACCCCACCAAAAAACCCCACCAACAACAAAAAAAACCCCAAAAAACCAAGAAAAGGAAAAGCAAACAACCCCCCCACATTTTACCATCATTTTTCAGAGTCAGGTGGAGAGAAACACAAAAAGAAAGACGCAAAATTTTGAAAGCTGAAGCAGCTCAGGTGTTAATTAAAAGAACAAAAAAAGTTGAAAATAACATTAGCAAAAAGTTGAGATGGAAATAAAAGGCAAAAACTGTGCAAGGTTCTTTACAGCCTGGATTAAAACACAGTTGTGCCTATGAGCTTCTCTTTTTATCTCTGACTTAGGAAACCACTCAAATGGCTTCAAGCTGAAGGCAAACAGCAGACAGGAGCTCTTCAGCCCTCTGCAGCCTCTTAGTGTCAGCTGTTTGCCGGATGGTAATCAGATAAAGAGCTAGAAGAAATACATGAAAAAGAAAAGAAACAATAGCATAGCATGAGTTTAGCCCTCCAACAACATCGTGCTGGAACCTTCTGTTAGAAAATGTAGTAATTGCAACATGTTCACTTGGGCTAAACTTTTCAGGGAACACAGTGAGTTATGCTAATTTTGTCTACTGCGGGCTCTCTTGCGCTGGCTGCTGCTGTTGGAGCTCCTTATCTCACGTATGAAAGTTACAATAATTAACTGGTAACAGCTCAGCTGTGTTCTAAGGTGAATGTCATCCAAACACTATCATACAATATTTCAAAATCTAGACCAGCCTTTCTGTTTCAAAGGCATAAAAATTTGTAAAGGATCACTGAATGAGACTTCCCACAGCTGAAAACACTTGCTGTCTCTACCAGGCTAAATTGTTCTTGACCTCAGTTTGTAGATCCGGTTTAAGAAAGACAAACTGTATTGATTGAGAATTCAATGTATTTCTTGTGACACAGTCTTCTTGAGGAAGCTATTTAGCAGTTTTGTTAGAGTACAGAAAATATAAGATAAGGTATTTACTAAATGCAACAGTAGAATGTTGAAGTAACTTGAAAAGGAGAGAAATAGCTAGACTTTAATATTGTAAAAAATGACAAATAATTTTAGGGGTGGAGTTTATAGACTCATAAAAAGGCAGCATTCTTTTGGTTTGGACTAAGATCATTGTACGAGTCAGTGAACTGATCTTTTTCTCCCCTAGACCATTTCCAACCTCACATACCTCAAAAAAAAAAAATTCTTGGCCAAATGACTAATCATAACTGTTTATTTTATGCACATCTTCCCA
>WBMY01008996.1:0-35952 GCA_013397315.1 Donacobius atricapilla
ATATGTGTGTGTGTGTGTATATAGTGGAACATCTGCTGTACATTCCAGTTTATGTTTTTCTTCATATACATTAAAAGACATTTTTATTCAGAGATTGCATCCTGGAATTGGCATGTCACAAAATGCAAGATTTCGTTTTTTGAAATTTATTCTTAAAAACTTATAAGAATTGATGAAGAAGTATTTTTTCCCTGCCACAGAAGTGCTATTTTCTGGGCCATGTTGAAAGAGGTGTGAGAGAGGTGTCAAAAGTAAAAGATGGGAACACACAATGTGGTTGTGCTTTGTCTTCATCCCTAAATCCTGTGCTGATCCCAGCGAAGACGCCAGAAAAGGCTTTTCCCTCCTGCCCCCCAATCCCATGTTCAGCCCTTGTTTCCTACAGGCCTGCTGGTCCCAGGTTGGTCCTGGTGTTTCCAATGAAAAAAGGGAGGAAGCTTAGCCTAAGTAGCAGGGGAGATGAGTTAGTTGCTTTGAGGCACAGGATAAACAAAGGCTTTACTTAAGGATGTTTCCCAGTTTTTTACTTGGCAGCAACGTACTGCCATTGAGAAAGCTGAAGAGGCTCAGCCAAGACCGCTCTTTTGTAAGTTACGCATTTTTCTGTTGCTGTGGATCTCTCTCATATTCCAAGCATGTTTGCTGGACTACCTCTATTACCAAGAATTTTAAAAGTATAAGTGCTGTGAATGAGGAAATAAGACAAGAGAAAACATCTAATGCCAGACCAAAATACTTTTTTTATAGTTGTAACTGCTATGTTTGACCTGCTAAATTGAAGACTAAAATGGGGCCAGGTAGGTCAGAAGTCCTGTCTTGCATTCCTGGCTTCTGATTTAGAAGAAATAATAGTAACCCTCTCAGTCAAATTCAAAATAACAATTCCATTAAGTAAAGGATCAAGACCTCTTTTCTTTAACCTGCCAGCAATTGTCTTGGAATAAGTGGCAATTACTAGCCAAGATTTGAAAAGCATTGCTTATGATTTCCCCCCTTCTGCATTGAAAGTTTTTTTCCATCTTCTCCACAGCAAGCTAACTCTTTGAGTAATATATATTTTTATTGTTTTTATTGGTACACATTTAGAAGCACTACTATCTGCCTGTGGCAGATTTTTTGATGTACGACAGTGTAGATAAGTTATCTCAATTGCTATCTACAGCATAATTAATTCTCAGAGAGGATTGAAAAACAGGTCTATTTGAACTTAGTATCATTTAAGCTGAGTACTCTGATTAAGCTTTGGTACTTGATTTATATAAAAAAATATTATGAAGTTATCATTATTTTCGCTAAGGAAAAAATCTCTTTTCATGAGGAAAACCAAGATGTCTTATTTTCAAGTCCAACTTTTTTTTTTCAGTTTTGCCAGCAAGCTCAAATGTAGTTGATCATAGAACTCTAACAGTGAGTATTCTGATCTTCCTGTAAAATCTGATTTTCTTGTGTGTATTTCTTGCAGTACACTAAACTTCCTTCTTCTCAGCCATTAAGCCCTCTTCCACATTCCCAGCTGCAAAGAAGATATTTATGTTACAGGCTATCTATCATTCCTCATGCCCTACACATAAAGTGTTGAAATTTTTTTTTTCCCTTTGGTATTTTATTTTTTAAGCGAGCCACACAGTCCACAGTGACCTTACAGAATAGATAATAGAAATTCCACTCTATTTATTTCCTGGGAGTTCCTTTCTCCTGTTCAAATAAAAGAAACATACACAGAAGTAAAATATGACCTTCATGGGGTATTTTTTTTTTTTAAGCATTTAAAAAAGAATATTCCCTCCCCAGTTTTGCAGTACTTCAGTGAACATTAGGATCTCTTTGGAAAGGAAGCAATGGCAGTGAGGTTGTGTCATCTGTGCTACAAGGGGTGGGTAAATGAGACAGGCCTGAAGTAAACTCAGATGAGAGGAAAATGCAAGCTGAGCAAAACACCTAACTAATGTATGAGAAAGGAACTGCTTTCCCAGTTCTTGTGTGGATGATGACAATTGGCATCTGCCAATCAATTCTTTCATATCTCAAACAGGTAGGATTCTTGAGATGAAGCTGCAAAGAAAAGGGGAAGTTTTCATCAGGTGTGAAGCACATGAAGGAGAGGTAAAAGTCTTGTGGAAGGGAGAGAAGTCTCTTCCTGCTGTGGAGGCAGGGAAGTCTCTTCACCTAGGATTGCGGCAGTAAGGGCAGAAATTATGAAGCCACAAACTTCATGAGTTCAGCTGCCTTCCTGATCCAACCAGCAAAATCTGCAATTCCAGGTGTTAGAATTTGTGTTTAAATACAGCGGCAATTACCCCATGAGTAATTATTTTACATATGAAAAAAAATATTGTATCATAATTGATTTTGCATCTATTTAGTGCATAGATCATACATACTATGAAAGTAAATGATCAAGTACAAGGAGGGGGTGATTCTAAAAGTGAATATAGAAAGGCAGGAGCACTTGTCTGTATGTGTGGGTCAGTTATGCTGCCAGAAATGAGATGAAATATGCTTTTATCTTTGATGAGGTATTTTATAGCTTCTCCTTCCATGTATTTCTGATACACTTTCTTATATATTATCTCTGGCACACTACTTTCATTATTTTCCTATCACTTTATTGACATGTGTAACATGCAATCTTGCTTTGTCATGCATTAGCTACAGCACCACAGTTGGACTTACAGTTGTGTAGTCCATGGATAAATTTGACTCACCTGCTGGATGTGGGTAAACTAGGAGTGAAGTTATTTTGAATAGGTATGATACAGTACATTTGATCTTAAAACTGGCTATTAACTAAAAAGAATAATATTCTCCAAAAACATGATTAGAGCTGGAGGGCTACATTTGAAAAGATGTGGGGGAAAGTTGTATGAACAAATTTTATAATTGGCAATAAGATTTCAGTATTTATCTCCCCAACAGCATTTAAATAGCAATAATAATTAAAAAACCCACATTCACTAATTGCATCAAAAGTGTAAAGAATGAGTTTTCAAAATTATCTGTTTCTCTGCTTTCAGATTTGGATTAATAGATTGTGGGTCATGTGCGGTATTTTCCAAATTCAGATAGCAAATTATCACGTATTTCTTCTCTTTCATGGCAATTGATAACTTTTAACTGGCTATGTAACTTTGGAGCAGATCTGTTCCAAGTAACAGAATCTGCTTAATTCCCATGATATCACTTAGGCCCTGATCTTGCAATCACATTTGCACAGATGGACTCTTGTATCCAGACCAAGCCTGCATATGTCAAAGAGACTCCAGACAATGAAGGCATTAGCTCATGGAAATCCAATTGCAAGATCAAGACCCTAATTCCCTTTAGTTTTGTCTCTTCCTAATGAGAGCTGTCAATTACTTATAGTAATTAGGTAGGCAATGGATGTTAATAGGACAAAATTTTAAATATGCTACTTCAAAATTATATGAATAAATCATACAAATTTATTTGCCTTTTACCATACGTCATCCTTTACATCTATATCATTTGTTTTATGTCTGTTGAAAAAGGGCACATAATATAGAGGCTCCACAGTTGACCTTGAAGAACTTTAAAGGTGAGGTGAGAGTTTTCAAGAACAATCACAAAAGAGAAATTTTAGAAAACAATGGAATTGTTTGATTTGAAAAAAAAGTTATGGATTTACTAGTAGGGATGTTCCATTATGTTATTTCTTTTTTTATGTTGTTATTACTTACTTAGAAACAAAAGTTTCTACAATAAATGGCTTTTAATTTGTACATCAGAGGGAATGAGATTGAAATGCTTTTTTTGGTAATAAGGGCATGATTCACCCCTATATGCCTTATGTTTAAAGTTGGTGTAGCTTATTTACATAAGTAGAAATCTGATGGGATATCTTTCATTTCCTCATAAGACAGATACCATGCAAACAGTTGTCAGTAAAATGCAGATTTTAATCCATTTTCCTAAATTTAATGCAACCTTATGCAAATAATATATTATAATATGCATATTTAGTACGCTGGGTGCTAGATGTCTACTGCAGGCAAAACAAGCTTAAGTTAAGCAGATATGCCTTCATACTGCAGAATCCTTCGTTGCCAGATCGGGTCAGTGCTAGAAGATTGCAGGTTCCAGTATTTTAAATACAGTCTTTCCAGAGAGCACCATTAAATAACTGCGCAGATCTGTTCATTTCTCCAAGCAGAGGCAATAATTGGTAACTGTTGTCATTCCATACAAACACTGTGTTCCTCCAAGAATAGCCCAGTGTGATTAGCTCTCAGTAGATTGGCTGTTCCATCACCAACCCTCGAGTGGCTTTTCCTCTGTGCATTTGCAGATAAAGCCACTGTAACTGAGCACAGCTGATGAGTCATCTCGCCGAGTTCTGTACATCTGTTCCAAAACAGTTCATTGTTTTCTCAAAAAAAAGAACAAACTTCTATTTTTAAGAAAGTCTGGGTTCACAACATTGTTATTAAGGGAAAGCTGAGGCAGTCATCTTATAATCTTAGCCTGTGACATGATGAACACTCCTGGTGCAGCCCAACAGTAAGACTTAGTCAAAAATGCTTTTTTTGACATTGTTTTTCTATCTGTTGGTTTTTCTCTCTCTTACCTAAATGCAGAATTCAAACTGTGTTTTCCTTCCTAAATCACATTTTATTTCAAGGGATTAGGGGTGATTCAAAGGTAGTTGAAAGCAGAATGCAGCTGGAGTGCTTATCTAGTTCATGTACGATAAGGACTCAGGGCTTCTGCCCATTTTTAAATGGTCTTTTGAAATGCAATATTTCAGTTGGCTATTTAGTTTACACTCCTTCAAATACCATAGATACACACACCTAAAAGAGCAAGAGCTTAAGCTTTCATTTAAAAATAGCCAATTGGATATCTCTGCACTATTGAAGAGTGACAAAGGATGATAAAAACGTATACTAGAGCTAAATCACGTACTGTGTCTTAAAATTATTAATTAGAATGGATAAATTTAGATATAGCTACTGCTGTGCTATAACGCAATACTTAAACTTGAAGCTCTGTTGGCTAGAACTTAAATGTTTCCAGCTTGTTTAATATTGACTTAGCAATCATCAGAAGAACTTTACTGCTTACAAATGAAATCATTGGTTTGAATATTTGCTTAACTCTTAGACACCAATGTCAACTTTATGATTGCTAACTCAGTAGTTGGGTAGGATCAAACTCTGGGAATTGAGGAAATAAAGCTCATCAGTCAGAAAAGCTGGAGTGTAATTGATTCTGCACTTGAGCTGGGAAATAGACTTCTTGAGTTCAAAAAGTTTGTACTGCTCTGCAAAGATCAGACTCTCAAATGCTAAACATTAACACTTTTGCAAGCAGTAGGATTTTAATTTTCACAGTGAATGTATTATGAATTTATGAGGTTTTTAGGACAGGAACCAAGGCAAACTTGCTTGGTAAAATGATATAAGTGAGCATACAGACAGAAGTGTTGGTAGGTAATTCTTTGAAATAATAATTAAAAAACCCACAGCTGTAGATGTTTTCTAAGAGATCAAACCACGTGAAAGGGAAATGATGATGCAATCAAGAACTGGTCTGAAGAGTTGAATGGAGGTCAATATCTAAACGAGGCTAACAAAAAAGCTGCAGAGTGACTTTTTACAAGTGTAAGTAGTGTTAGGACAAGGGCTAACAGCTTTACACTGGAAGAGGGTAAGTTTTTGGAAATTAGGAAAACTTTACTGTGATAGACTGCAGGTTTCCCAGAAATGTTGTGGATGCCCCATCCTTGGGAATGTTCCAGGCCCGACTGGATGGGGCTTTGAGCAACCTGGTCTAATGGAAGTTGTCCCTGCCTATGACAGGGTGTTGGAAGTAGATGATCATTAAGTCCCTTCCAGCCCAAACCTTTCTATGATTCTATTTTTGCATCTCTTGAAGGGAGATGTTAATTGTTTGCAACACAGTCATAGGCATAGTGAGGAGGGGACTCTTATTCTTCCTCTTTGAAGCTTAAAGTAGAAAATAATATTTTGTTTACAATACTGCATGAATCAGAAAATTTCTCTTTGAAAATGTCCCTTGGGCTTTCCATTATGCCTTTGGTCTGCTGCATTTAGGCACCAGTAATGCAGGAGTCCATTCACAGGAAGACTGGTGAACACCATCTGCCTCTTCAGTTTCTTTTAAGGAAAGGATGTAACAGAATCTCATAAGCAGAACAATTATCAAATAAAAGCTGACCTTTTAAAACCCACTGTCCATACAGGCAGGCCATTGAGTGTTCTTACAGCTGGAAGACAACATGCTTAACTTTATTCATGGTCCAGTGTCCTTTGGTTGATATTGTCCTTTACCTTAAATGGTTGTCCATCTTTATACAGTTATTCATTGTAGCCATGGCCCTGTTCAGTATTTGCTTCATTCAGACAGAGAGCTCAAGCTCCTTAATCTTATCTGTTTAGTTTCTTTTCTCATAGAATTAATCTTCCTTTTTCTTCTGAAATCAGAACATGCTACTCCAGTTGGTATCTTTGCAAGACTTCTCACACAGCATTCAGTGATTTCCCTGGTTCCTTGTATACTGAAAATGGTAAATGTGGTGCTCATATTGCTTTTGTTGAAAGTGAGAATGCAGGGTTGTTTGTTTCAGTAAGCGTCTCCAGGTTTTGCTTTTGCATTATAAAACCTTCAACAGTTAGGTACTGGTTTGAGATGTAACACCTTGGTCAGCTTGGCACTCCCACAGCTTTGCACAGCTGAGGGAAACAGACTAAAGTTACAGTAAAAAATGAGCTGTTATTGGTGCCTTTCTGTTAGCAAAAGGGTCTTGAACTTTGGAATTTTTCTCCTTCCTGGACTGTCTTTCACCCTTCACAGTCTAGACTTTTCACACTGTAAAGTTTGTATTGCTAATCTGTGTAATCTTAGGGAAAAACACACATGTTGACAGCTAGAGAAACTATTAAGCCCAGTTGGCCAAGGATCCATTTATCTTATTGTAGTTTCAGAGGGTAACAAGGCTTACCATGCTTATGCTCTGTGTGTGGCTACATTTATGTGGCACACACACATCTCAAATCTGTGTGCCCACTTGTTTTTCACACCTACAGAACAACTTTTGCATTAGTTTCCTGATTCTAATCAAATTTGACCAAAGGGTAAAGTTTACAGACTATGAAGTTCCTGTAGGATTTGGGGTAAGTAGGTAAGGGGCTTAAAGGTGGATATCAATTCCCTTCCAACTATGGAGAAAAACTGCACTGTTAATTCAGCCTTTATGAGACACCAAAGACCCCATGCTTTGGAGAAATACTTTATAAATGCTCAGCCTTGGAAAAGTTCCAGTAATAGGTTATATCTTAGACTCTGATGTTCATAAGAAAATTAGTTTCCTTTGTCTTGGAGCTCAGGGACCCACTTTGTAAACTGTGTTAGAATTAACCAAAACTGTATGTCTTAAGTATTTGACTAAAGTATTCTGCTCTCACATCATCCAGATATGTCTCTCTTGAGTTTTTCCTAAACCCTTGCTATTTGTTAGTCTGAGTGATCAATCACAATATATCTAATGTTTATACAAAATCACAACTTCCATATCTGGCTGCTTGCCTTTGCACCTGATGAGTTCTCTGGAGAAACTGTATAAATTAAAGACAGAAAAAAAAGGGTATTGTAGAAGTAAAGGCATCCCAAATATACTTAAAATACTTTTAGTTCAGAGGAAAAAAATGTATGGTCTTTACACTTGGGGTTTAGCTGAGGATTTATTTAAGGAGCCATAAGGGAGCTGACAATAGCGTAACAGGAACAGTAAAAAAAGAACCACAATTGTACAGTATGAACAGAGAAGTAAAAATGAATAAAACTCTCAGTCAAACTCATGAGTTTTTGTAGCTCAGGAGAATGCTGTGGCCGTATCCATTCCCCCAGGCTTGGTCATTAGCAAACTTTTTACTTGTGAAAACTGTGTAAGATTGTATTGTGGCTATGGTAAAGTGCAAGGCACAGAAAAAGGGAAGGAAGGCTTTTAGATTAGCTAGAAAGCACACATAGTGCTCTGTGTGCTAGTAATTTTTTACAAATATCTGAACTGTCATTACTGAAAACTCTCTTCTGTCAGAGAATTTCTGTATCTCCCACCACTTTTTGTGCTTTTCTTAGAGAAAGGAAAGAAAGATCAAATAAACAAACAGCTCTATCTGTGAAATTTTATTTGCACTGTTGTTAATTGGGCCGGGATTTGGGGTTTTGCTCACCGGTTGTAACTCTTTCTATCTCATGTGGTTTTACTTTTCATATTTTTCTTATTAATCTCTTTTTTTTTTTTTTTTAACTGGAACCCAGTAAAAAACTGGGAAGGCTGATCTGCCTCTTAAGGCTGAGTTGTATAAAATGAACTGAGAACTGACCTTTTAATGCTTCCTATAGAATTAAAGGCTATCGTAGAAAAATATTTATATACTTTATTTTTTCTGGTACATATACCCATCCTGTAGAATTCTTCCTTTGCAAACATGCTATTCCATAAAATCGCTCTCTCTTCCACCTCTCTATGGACCCTATCCCAGGTGTATACATATATGTTTTGCTAAACTCTTCATCAAATGTAGAAACATCCATGAATCAGAAGATGAAAAACCAGAAACATCATGGACATTTTGAGAGACAATTGTTTATTTATTTAGAGATAAATTTTCTTTTTATTACCTTCCCAAGAATACTTCTTAGTTCTGAAAGGAGACTGGAACAGAATGTCACTCACAGCCACTTGCTTGATTTATTTTTGCTGTTGAATAAGGAATGATTTGTTATGGTGCCAGTGAAAGACCTTCAGCAAGAATTGTACTCTCAGTTGCAGGAATGAAGCAGAGAGACAAATTCCCTGTTTTGCATGGTCTTTTCCTTGTATGAAGAAGAGAGATGCCTACTCCTATAAAGCAGTGTCAAATCTAAAAATTGCCAGGACTACGATGCAAAAGAAAGCTTTGCTTCCTGCATTCATGCATCAGTGAACCCATCCAAGTGCATGGCCCATATTTGTTTATTTAATAGTCTCACCCTTACATGATTAGTTTCTGTTCTTTTATCTGCAATGATGTTATCTTGTTTTATGAATTAAATCATCAGACATCAGTTTAACATGACAGAAAATTGGCTTTTAAAAAAGTTGTTCTTCCCCCTCTCAGTTTTAAGAACTTCTCTTCAAAACTCGGCCTCCTGTCATATTGAGGATAACACTATTGTGTCCTTTGTCTGAGATTCTGATAAGCATTTGTTGCCTGGTTGAACACAAAGACAGAATTCTTCTACAGCCCCTAATGGTATTCTGGTGTCTATTTTTGTGATGTCCTTGATTAGCATGTGAATCTGAGCTTGTGATGATCCTTCTCAAAACCTGTGCCTAACCCATGGGAATATGATATTGGACATGTGATATGTAATGATGGATATGTGATACCAAGACGTAGTAATTTGAATATATTTCTGTTGCTGTTCCAACCCCATTTATCCAATCAGTATCCAGTAATGTGTAAATTGTGAAAAATACAGTTGTTAAAGTGGTAGTGACTGCCAGCGTTAGTTTTATGCTAAACCCTCAGCCTTTATAAATATTCCTGGATATATTAGCTAGATGGACACTACTGTTACAGTTTACTGGAAACATTTTGTGTAGACACAGAGGTTTACAACTCCTTTCTACCAGAAGAGATGCTGACAAGGAAGGTTGAGCTTTTTGAGAGATAACAATATTGGGATTTGTTCAGCCTCCAACTGGAGAAGGTCTGTTTGCAAAGAGGATTCATTCCAGAGAGGTCTGCACAAAAAGCAGCCCTATTTGGAAATCTGTCAATGCACAGGCATTTATAGAGATGCCTGGTTTCCCTTACAGACTGTGACTGGAGTGGAACAGAGTAACTAATCCGTCAATTCAGTTTAAGCTTTGACGTGGGGTACCATTATCAGGCTTCATGGAAAATATGTCTTCAGCTATGGGAAAGAAATGAAAAATCTTAACAACTTCTTGGATGTGGAAAGCATGGTAAAAATCTGAGGTTTGAACAAACTATTTTCCATCAGAAAGCTGAGCCTTGAAAGAAGCAGGAACTCCCAGATCTACCAAATGCTGTTGTTATTACTGAACATGCACACATGTGCATGCACATATACACAGAGCTTGTGGATACTCTAAGTTTTATAAATCAAGACTTCTGAACTATCAGCTAGCTGTGACCTGGCATTTTGCTGGGGCGTTGACAATGGGGAGAAAAACATCTGGCATACCTGATTAGAAACTTACTGTGGATTGCAAAGTTAGTTTCAATTACTCCTTCTAAAAAATTTTGCTTCACAAGGCAGTCTTCCTTTAACAAGTAAAATTTTATGGGGTAAAATACCCATACTCTGAGACTATTTATCAAAGACACCTTGAGAATGTTGTTATTGAAAGTGCACAGAATTTATGCTTATACACTTCAGTAACTGCAAGTACCGAAATGACCTGGAAGACTGTGTCTCATTTTAGGAAGAAATTTAACCACCAGATTTTCCAATTTGCCCCAGATTCCCAGATTTGAAGAGTTCCAATGCTTTAGAACTTGCGCATTGATTACAACTATGATTTGTTTTTATTTTGTTTGACAATTCATGTAGGGACGAGTAAAATAAGGTATTTGTCCTTCCAGATTTCCTATTCTGCCCCAGATAAGGTTCCTTCAAATGCCACAGCTGCTCACTCCTCTCCCAGCAGCAGTTCCTGCCCCAGACTCCCAAGATCTCTCTTGCTCCCTCTCCTGGCTTCCCCTCAGACCTTGACCGAAGCCCTTCCTGTCAATGTGATTTACACAACAGATCTGCCCTACCATCTCCTGGGGGTGGTATTTGCATTCAGCCAGCTAGGTGAAGCAAGCTCATGGTGGGGAACGAAAGTGCAGCCTGCCTATGGTGGCTCCTCATTTCCCCAGCAAGAGCTGCAGGTGCCAGTGGTGGAGGGAGGAAAGAGATTTGCATCTCATTTGGAGCGAAGTCTCAATCACAGGAGGGACAGGTTTTCATCCAGGATACCAGAGCTGCTTATTTTTCCAGGAGACTAGGTTTAGCTTCCATCAAACCCTTTTTATGTTCCCTCATGGCTCCTAAAATGTTAATAGTGGGCAGCCTTTTGTGTTTTGGACAATGTTATAGTAATATTTCCCAGCTGAAATAAAGAGTGATTTGTGTTGAACATTTCCCTTTTTCTAAGGCTTGGGAAAGGTTTTGAATTGACAGTCTTTTACTAACCTAATAATGCCATGTCCAGAGCTGGACAGTTTGATTTTTCAACTCACATCCTGCGGAGAGCAAAGGGATGACAGTAAGAGTGCGGAAGTGGGTGTTATTCTGGAAGCCAAAAGCAGAGCAGGCATGTCTCCTCCCAGCAAGCATATCCATGCAGAGAACAGGTCCAAGGAGATTTCCCTCCTGCTTTTGCTGCTGTGCTGTGCACTCACACCCTGCTTTAACATCAGTGAGTCACAATGCCTCATTAAAGTCAACAAGATGTGCAAGAGTTCTCTTTTTTTTTAAAGACGTGCGTTAACCCTGCAATAACATTAGTGCTAATATTGAGACTGAAATAGTCAGTCTTGCAACAATCAAACATGAATTAACTATACTTAGCTATGCAGGAATATTTAGATCTTTAAATCAAACTGAGATACCTGAGAATAAATCTGTTGTAACTTTTATTTTGATCCCAGAAAGATCTTTGAATGGCTTGGAAGTTTATTCCTATTTCTGCATAGTACAGAATAATTGCTTTTTCAATGGGTGATAATTGAAAGGGTGTTAGCCATAGTCTTAAAGGTCATAGTCCAAAAGTAATATCTTAGAGAAAATCAAGCTGATGTTCCATGAGTTCATTCCTTTCTACTTTAAAATGTATATTTAATAACATGTGATGTTTCCTAACATTTAGCAGATACATGTTTTGATTCCATTTATTCAGGTTTATAGTTAAACCTATCCATTTACACATACTGCTTTAAACACAGCAGGATGGGAGCACTATTCATTTTATCCATCTTAAATTTTTTGGATTTATTTTCATCTTTTCCCACTGAGCTAAGATCCTCAGAAACATTAACATTTTTGATGCTGTAATATAAATGAATCACCTCAAAGTCTTGTCAGTCAGTATTTCTCTCCCTCACCTCCACAGTACCTTGGCTTCCTCCCCACCCTATTAGCTTAATTCATACCCCCAGCATTGCATAGATTTTATCAGTGGCGTTTAAATACACTACTGTTACTGAGGGGTTAAGCAGGTAGGATGATTGCACTAATAAAAATTGATAAGTAGTCAGGTTATCCTTCCTAATTTATTGCCATGGCAACAGACAGCACATGTGGCTTGTTGCTGAAGAACAGAATGCTAATAATCAAATGTGTCTTACCCAAATGAATATATAACACAGCTTACTAATACAGTGCCTTGACATTGTATACATTACTGAACAACAGCATGCATTAATTCTGCATCTAAGTTCCTTGATGCATATGCTCTGGAGAACAGGAAGAATGAAAAAGCACGTCTGCTACATCAAAGCTGTTCATTAAAGTAATGTATTTTAAATAGTATATACAGTGAAGGATCCAATTCTCCAACACTTATCTTGTTTATTTCAGTATGTGGCTGGTATACTAGGAAAATGAAGTAATGCATAATCATTGTAAGATGGCATAAAAATAACCAACACAGCATAGGAGTTCAATTAAGCAATAATCTCAGGGAAAAAATGGTCATTACTAGCAGTTAATGGTTGGTTTGTTAGTTAATAGCCCAAGGCAAAGCTGGAAGCACTTAAGCCTCTAACAAACTGGTTGTGAATTATGGCAACAATGGTTTTGCTGGGGATTTTCCCCCCATTATCATAGTTTATGATAGAAATAATGTATTTTTAAAGGCAGTAGTTTTTTCACAGGATGTTAACTGGAAATGTGGTGTTTCAAGGAAATAAAAGTTTTTCTATATCCTATGTGTGTTTCATATTAAATATAAAAACTATACTATACACACATGTAATACATTACAGATTATGTATGAGTGTAATTGTCAGTTTGAAAATTTCTGTATCATTAAAAATCCACAGAGTTTATCTGTGTGTACATAGACATACATACATGGGCTCATATGTGTATGGGCATTCTCTGTGTTTACTTTATACACACACAGAGAAACACACAACTTTAGCCTTTTTACCTCGCTGTATACTTTAGTCAACTGATAAGGAGAAGAAAGGACAATAGAAAAATCTTTCAAAGTTGGCAAATCAGGTCATCCCACTCATCCCAGTGTTCTACAAACATAAAGCCTCTGCTTCGTCTGAAATCATCAATGCCATCGTTTCTTAACCTGAGATCTTGTACCATACTCTTTTGCTTTGCACATTAGTTAGAATTAATTTCTTTACAAAGTCTTCCTTTCTCTTAAGGGCCACAGGATTTGCTGTGACCAGAACAAGCTATGGACTCAGGAGACTTGAAACAGTTATGCTGGGGAATATAATATTCTGTCTATTTTAACCTAAAGCTTTGTTATGTTGAAATGGATATTTTGCTCATGGAAATTGTTGGGATGCAAGTGCAGTCTACTTCCAGAAAGCAAAAGAGTGATGGGGTTTTAATCAAATTCCTGGAGATTTAAAAGTATCTTGATAAACTGAAATGGTTGGTGAAAATTGCCAGGATGTTACAGTAAAATAGCTTTACAGTGAATCTGAGGTGAGGCAATTTCAGATAAGACAGGAAACTATAGAACTGCCATGAACATAGAGCAAACTATATTTACAGTTATGAGTACCATATATTCATTCTGAAAATTTTCATGATTACTCTATAGCTTTAGATCATTTATTTAGATTCTGCTGTAGGTAGGGTGCCAATTCTAGGAATGGTGAATTTAGACTAGATTGCATTCTGGTGCCAGCTATTTTTGTACTTGTAAAATAATTTTAAGTTGGATATGAAAAAAAAAAAAAAAAAGAAAAGAAAAAAGACCTTCTTCCCAGGATTTCCCAAGACTGAAAGTTTCCCCATAAGATCCCCAAAGAATGGAATTTTGTACAAGAAATTCAAAATAATTTTTCACTTTCGAAAACTGTTCTTAAACATGTACAAATATATTTTAAAAAGGCTTTAATTTTTTGACAGAACTCAAGAAATGAATGGGCAGTCTTCAAATATGTGCATACATTGTCTCAGCTTTGTCTTCTTCCAAGTTTTTTTTCAAAGGACTCTCAGCACTGTACAATAAAATAAAAGAACCACCACACTGCATAGTCACTTTGTAGACTAGGCTCATTTCTGAACACTGGCAATATTCTGTCCTTCCTGTTGTCCAGCAGAGTTTTCAACGAGTGCTTTAGGATACTTATCTTCCTTTCTTATCAGGTACTTGAGACTTACTAGAGAGAGCTGATGCTCTGAACAGGTGTTACTGGGATTGCAAAGGAAGTTGCTATTGTGTGGGATCTCTTTCAAGTCTGAAAAACAAGTAATTGAACTATGAGACAGTAGGAGGGTGGTGGAGGTGGGAGGAAAGACTCCTTTTTTTAAGCTACTGAATACTGTTATAAATATTTGTAGCACAGAAAGAATTCAAAGTTCCTCAGAGATACCAAACAAGTTTTATAGATCAATTTCAACTTAATGCACCATGAAAAAAAAAAGGCAGGACAACTGGGCTGAGTCACAGAGCTAGGTAGGCACACTTAAAGGATCGGCTCAAGAAAAGACAGTTTCTAACATTTCCTATAAGAACAAACTGCAGCTCTATGTGTTCATGTTTCATGAGGCTTTACATTGGGCTCAAAATCTCAGAAACTACAGTAGTTTAACTACTTAAAAATGTTAGAGGAAATATTGCCTGCAAGCCCAGAGTCCTATTATCTTTGACAACTATCTGTACCAAAATAGCTCTTCACCCAGTAGCAGTCTAGCTCTTCATCTTCTTAAAAACATTAAGGTTAGGCCTGAACCCCTGATAATATTTCTATACTTTTTTTTTTTTGTCCTTTTAGAAGAGCATTACCAATTCTAGTAACATCACTGAACACAGGTTTGGTTTTAGCATCTATGGACGAAAAGAGCAGATAATATTTAGTCATGACAAATGAATCATGCAGAAAGGTCTACAAAATATGACTGAAAGGAGCAGCACCTTTCTCAGTAGTGCATCCTAGGGAAGATCTCCATCCATTTTCACAGTGGTTGATGTAGGAAATCAATAATGTGAAATGTACACATTGAGATGTCTTCACTTACCGTTTTCTGACACTGGACTTCCAAATCATCTCAGAAAGAGTTGCAATTATAAAATGGCTGTTAGCTACCTCAGGGCTGTCTGTATCAACTGGGCTGGGTGAGACTGGAATGTTTTACCGGCTGTTAGTTTTATAAATCCATGATTCACTCAGCTGAAAAACCTTTCCTCAAAAATCCTTAGATGATATTGCCCTTTCTTAAAAATTGATAGTGGATAAAAGAAATTTAGGTTGTGTGGACTGAAATGCACCAAGTCTAAAGTGAACTTTGTAGATAAGTGGACACTTAATATCACTTAAGTGACTTTTGGAGTTAGGAACTCTGAATCAGTGCTATATTCTGTTTTCAGTGTTACTTAGACATCAAGGGCTAAATCCATGAGGGATGGAGGTGTTACAAAGATAAGTACTTAAAATAGCATCTGACTCTGCAAGTTCTCCGCAATGTGGAGAAAGATGTTTAAAAGGAGAATACAGAAAGCCAAACATAACCACTACAGAAGTCAGCCAGCAGAAAATAAGAACTTGGGGTATTGAAATACGTCCTATATCAGACTGCAGAAGAAAAAAGGGATCCTCCAACTGTAAATGAGTGTGTGGAACCTCTCCTGATATAAGGAAAGTAAGCTAGAACAGTCAGGGTTGTTTTTTCCTTTTCGTGTAAAACAACTTATAAGAAAATCTAAAACTTTTAAGTGTGTTCATGTAAGATGTTGAAAGATCTGGGTTTAGTCACCTCTTTACTGTCTTCTTAACTGTGAGGCTGGATGGTCATATTATTGGTTTCATTATAATGTCTGTTAGATGTCAGATCTCAGGGGTTAAATTAGTATAAACAAAATCTTTCACAATCCAGATGACTAACCATTGAATTATTTGCAAAGAGCAGACAGTGGGTTTCATAATTATC
The DNA here is from genome assembly GCA_013397315.1 of Donacobius atricapilla. Taxonomy (NCBI): domain Eukaryota; kingdom Metazoa; phylum Chordata; class Aves; order Passeriformes; family Mimidae; genus Donacobius; species Donacobius atricapilla. The sequence goes on from WBMY01008996.1 coordinate 16,168, forward strand.
TTAGTTCTCCTCTGAGTAAGACTGAAAACCTCAAAAACAACAACCAGTTCTAACTTTGCTGTAAAAATGGAAGTCATCTAGGGAACAACGTCCACAGAAACTTGGATTTCAAGGACCTTTATGGACTTAGACACCTAATGTATCATTTTGAGAGCTAAGCCCTTTTCTGTATACAGCCCCAGGGCCTTGCTGTACAAAGATAAAATAAAAAGGCAGCCCTATACCCTGGCTTGAAACATGTGGTGCTCTATGTAGTTCTGTGTTTCTATGTATAAAATGATAACTAGAGATATTTTTTTTTTACAATATTCATGCACTAATTAGATGACTTCTCCTTTTCAGACACACTGAGTAATTACACAAAACCCCCTAAAGTTACTGAACAGTGAACACCAGGACCACTGAAAAATCACTCCCTTAGTGTTTGCAAAGCACTTTCATGGCTAAAGATGCTGCATAAGTGTTCAGTATTATTAGTGGTATGTGTAGATTATGTTGGCTCAGTTGTTTCAGATCACGTCTAATCAGGATTTTTCAAATAATTCCCCTCTGTGTCTGGAGAGGAAATTAAATCCAGAAGTCTTCTGTACATCTGAAAGTATTTTGTGTTAGAGTTTGAGAGAAGCTAGAGTCAGACATGAGGACAGGGTGGGGAGGGGGGAGTTGTATTTATCAGGAGACAGCAGCCTTAGGCAGTGAACTATTTGTTCAAACAGCAGTGAGAAATAGGAGCAGAGAGTGAGAGTCATATATACAGAAAGTATCAAAACAGAGGCAAGAGACAGAAACAGACAGAAACATGATCATTCTGTAAATGAGCAGGGATGCGTAATAAAGAGGAAGCTGAGGAAACAGAATAGTGGAGGGTGGGAGGGAAATAGGACCTTTCAATGGGGAGCAGGGTAGGTGCTGAGAAGAAATGAAGCAAGCAGAAATCATTTCAGAACTGTCTGCATGACCTTAATTTTGCCCTCTTGTGCATGCACATTACAAGTCTATCTTTCATTATGTAATCTCCTGCTATTTTTTTCCCCAGGATGGGCTGTGTCTCAGGGAGTCCTCAGAGCTGTGCAGCAGAAGAGACAGCTGCTGTGCAGCAGGGGCTGCAGGGAGAGACACTCTTCTTGGCAGTAGGGCTGCTCACGGAGCTGCTCCTCAGCTGACAAAGTCTCTCTCAAAAGAAGTAAAAAAACACCTCTTAAACACAATCCTGACTTGTGTCAGCCATGAGAATTTCAGACTAAAACCTGTGCATGCTTTCTCAGAATACCCTTCTTGGTGATATAAGAGCTATGGGACCTTGGGCTTCTTCACAGAGTAAAAAGCATTTTACTCCCAGACTGCTCTGACACTCACAGATCAGGGAAATTCAGGGACTGATACTCAGAGCTGGGTTTCAGTATACTTCAGAGTGCAACAACATGACACCCAATGTCACACATCAGCAGAAGAGGATAGGACTGAATATTGAATAGCTATCCAATCAGGATATCTAATCTCCATACACCAAACCAAGATGTTATCAGATTTATTTTAAACACTTTATAAAATATAGACAAGCAAGGTTTCTGGGTATGCATTGGAGAAGTGGGGAGAGAAAGGCAATGAGACTTTTCCCTTCTCATGTATGCTTGCTTTGTATGGTGATGGTTTTTTGCCTCAAGTTTTTTCATAATCATCCTCATTTCCTTCTCTCAGTTTATGTGCCTTTCTGCCTTATTCAGAACCCTCCTTTTCCAAATTGTAGTAGACAACTTCCAACTTTCTTCCCATTTCCCAGGAGCAGCAGGTACAGTGTTGGACTCCAGGCACAAGAGAGATGTTCTCAATCCCTCTGTTCCAGAAAATGGCAGCCCTTGAGTTTTGGCCAACCAGAATTGGAAGAAAAGCTCTACTTCACCCCTACACTCTAGACTGCAAGTTACATAGTTTGGGTGGAATTGTCAAATAACTATTTGCCAGATTATGGTTGAAATAATAATATGAGAAAAAACATAGCCTTTTTGAAGGCAGCTGCAATTGCTAAAATTTTAATTTTTTTTAATCAATTGCAAAAAAAAATACAGCAGGAAGATAGTGATATCTATTCCACTATAATTACAAAATTGCATGGTATGGAGCAAATGTAAACACACTGATGAACATGATATAGGCATCTACACTATACAGAAAAACAGAAACAGACATAGTCAGTGCAGTAGTTAACTGCTAGTTTCTCCCAGAAGATGAACAAATATTATTGGCCAAGATTTTTGAGAGATTTTGACAGCCTCCCTCAGAGTAAATTTTTTATACTAGGAAAAACATTTCATTTGTCTTTTGAAGATGTAGTATGTTTAAGGCTAAGCTGTAATTAATACCTGCATTGATTTTGTGTTAGGAATTGAATGCTTCAAAACCAAAGCTGTGAAATGGCACAGAGAAAAAGTTGTAATTTAACAAGAGATTGAAAATAGCTGTGGTAAGTATTAAATTTGGAGGCAATATTGCTAGATAAACACAGATAAAAGGTGATTCTTGGAGAACAGGTGTCACCAGGTGGGATTTTCTGGCTGAGGTTTGGCATCGGGAGACTGAGACTGGCAAATGGTAGAGAAAGGAAAGCAAGTGATGGAGGCAGTCCTGGAGAGCCGGAGAGCCAGGGTTAGAAGCCAGGAGGCAAATGGGCCTGTCTGCTGGAAGGAATACACAAAATGTCAAACACACCTTTAAAATAACATTATTAGCGAAATAGCACAATGAAAAGCTGTAAGATACAAAATAATCCTCTGCAAACATAATTTATTGCAGAAGTAACTCCCTAGGAGCTCTGCTGAATGAAGAAGTTCTCCAGGACTATGAGCAGGAGCTCTGGGGAAATCACAGTCTTAAGGGTGGTCACATAAGCAACCTGTAATTCTTGTGGTTGGAACCATGTATGTATTTTACCTCTACCATCACCTTTTGAATTTCTTTGAGTTCAATCTTCTGCTCAGGCAATGAAGCTACACCCATCTCTCATTCACAAGAGAAAGAGATTAGAGATACACTTTACCTGTCCTTAGTGGATGATGTGTGTGTCAGTCTCAGTGCTTAAATTAATCCCTTGCCAGTTCTCTGATGCTAGGTTCTATCTTTGTTAGGGAAGTCCCTGTTGAATTATCAGCTTCTACTGGAATCATTCAGTTGATTTCAGCACAGCCAGATGAGAACTGTTTTTCCACATTTGAAAAATGTGGAAGCAGCTATTGGTGTTCTGAAGGAGAGGTTTTGCTGTGTACAGCTTTTATTCTGAAATAGAGAAGAGTGGCTTTGTCTGGGTTGAGGCAAAGAAAAGGCTATGTCTCTGCTACTGTTTGAAGCTACCCCAGTTTCTATTTGCAGGTGATACAGAGAGTGAAAGGTGGCTAAGATAGTGCCTCCTGGATCTGAAGAGAACACTTGCTTTCAACTTCTGGTTTCATGAATTGATAAATCTCTTGTTATTGGTAAGGCTCTATAAATGAGAATGAAAAGAGGACCTATCCTACAGACTCAGCCCTACCTACTGCCTAAAATAATAAAAAGGAAAAAAAAAGGAAGAAAAATAAAGACTCTAAAAAGAAGAAATGTAGCCTTGTGCAAAAGTGTGCTCAGCAGCTCTGTTGTTTTTTCTTTTATTTTTCTTAGGCAGAATTAATCTTCTGGAATGCAAGTAAATCTTCAAAAGGTGATTTTTCCTTTGGAATGCAAATTTTTATAGTGATGCTTCTCATACCACTGAGGGAATACGGTAATGTTACTGTGCACTTATCCAACTATTTCCATTTACAACAATCAAATACTCATAGGCTTATCTTCATGACTCCTTGTAAAACAGGCAAACATTGGAATTGGGGTTTTATTACTAGGGACACTGAGGCAAAGTTTACAGTCCATGGCCTTCCAGTCACTGGTGAATGAGTTCAGTTTCTATTTAAACCTACTCCTGGACAGTTAGTGAATGGCTCACAGCTGTTAAAACTTACATTTGTGGGGCCAGTAACTACATGAAATAAATGTATAGGCATACTTATGTCACCATAAGCCTGTTCTGAAGATCAAATAGGGTAACTATGTACACTGCTGACCAGTGCATCTGCTTGCATGAGCTGGTTGGCATTGATCCTCCCTATGGTCAGCAACATTCTGGAGGAACAGAGCCTTAATATGCTTTTAGCCCATCTCTGGACACATAGTTTAGAGTTAGGAATAGCCTCCTTTGTCTACCTGAAGGTATACTGAGGTCATCTTTTCCTAGGCATAACATTTTTTGAGATTCTTGGATTGGCTCCACACACCCCAGAAATGTGAGTGAGAAGAACAGGAATCCCAAGTCCATGCTCAGATATATGCTTGATTTTTCTCTCCATCAGTGAAAACACAGTTTTGCAGTATTGGGGCTGAGTCTTTAATTTCCTAAGTCTCTGTAAACTGCCTTTGCTACATAAATTTATGCCCTTCTTTCTGACGAACATTTGGAGGGACCTGAGACCATCCCTCCAGGGACAGGTTTTGTCCGAGGTTTATTTGTGTATGCCAAGGTTGGAGGCACTGCTTTCAGTGGTAAATATCTCCATTTCAAGGCGAGAAGATGCAGGAATATCTGCTGAGATATATGTATCTGTTGTATGAAATTAATGCTGTGGAAAAACTGATTCACACATTACATTTGTGTCTGTAGTTTAAATTAGGGAGTGTTTTTCATAATATTTTTTGGTGCAGTGTGAGAGGAAATCAGACTTTGTGGGAGAAGTTTCTTATTCAGAAGTGTCAATCTTTTGGCACGGAAATCTTCTCATATATAGTTAAAAATGAACTGTTGGATCTTTTTCAAACTAGAAACCTTTCTGACCTTATAAAAAAAAAGTCTAATAATATTGGCTGTAAATGTATTTATTGAAATAAATGTTTTGTTAAACCTGTAAGTGGGAGAAATGTTCATGTTTTATTGATCTGTTTTTCACTCTCTTTTGAACTTAGTGGCTTGGTACTAACCCTTCATGCTGATATTGATTATTTAGTAGAACAAGGAGGAAAAAATTGTGGGGGTGGAGGGAGTTTGACAGGCAGGGTTGTTTAAATTTGTTAAAATACCCACTGAGAAAATCTGAGAGGTCTTATTCAATGAAAAGAACAAGGCATATTTACATGAAAATGCATATGATTGTAATTCATTTGAAACATTAAAATTGTGTGAATGAAAATATATTAGAACGGGAAGACCTAATGGCAACAGAGATATAAACTGGAAGCAGAAATCCCTTTCAATCTGCAGATAAATAGGCTAACTATTTTAAAATATGCTAAAATTTAAATATATTTAAAGGGAGTCAATATCTAAAGATCATTATCAACATTTTTACATCTGTCCCGTCTTAATTTTGCCCTTCCAAATATCAGCCAAGTTGGTGAATTTTCAGGGCTAACCCTCAGATTTTCATAATATTTCATGAGGAGAAATATTGATTTCCTTACTTATCATCTGATTTTATTAATGTGTAGAGTAAGTCAACATAGAATGAATCTAGAATTCACTGCCACAAGGTGCCACCAGGCTCAGTGGGATTCAAAGAATGATTATGCATTTAAATAGATAATGACAACTTCTGTGGTTTCACTTCTCATAAGAATGATCCTATGATCACACTTTCTTTTCTTTAAAAGATAAAGCATGACCCCTAAATTTCAAAATAGAAATCTGGTTCGCATTGTGAAGATATTTGTCTTATAGGCACATTAATCCTCCTCTTGATTTCTCATCCTTTTCTTTGAAAGACCATAGATTAAATACCGGATTTGATATATCACCAGTGTGATAAGGAGATGAAAATTCTTGTGTTGCTATTGTATTAGTGTGCATGCTCTTTTTAGGACTTCAATTTGGATTCTTTGTTTTGTCTTTGTTCCTGCTGGTCTTGTTTCTGACAAGATTTCATAGTGGTGTGTACTGAATCTTAAAGTTATCAGTGCAATCCTGTATCTCCAAACTCAATACTCCAGGCTACATTAATTTTTAGAATTGAATAATTTGCACTGATTTTTTATGAGTCACATTGCAACACTTTATGAAAAATATCAGGACCTGGGCATATCATGGCATTGGGGAAGAATACTATGCACTACCCAGTACGGAGATCCAGTGCTAAAATCTGAGATTCCCCCTACTTTTGTGGGGTCTGATTTTCCATGCCACTTGGTTGGTATAGATGAGGTTTTAAATGTGGGAGATAAGGCACCACATTTGAACTCAGATTAATCATACTCTGTAAAAGCTTATTCAGAGAATGACAATGTAGATATTTGAATTACGTTATGGAACATAGTAATACATACACCAATAATAAATTTGAAGGAAGGGTCGTTCACACTGTAAAAGTATAAGAACCTGTCTTTTTCTTTTCCATTTTTGGTCTTTTTTTCTTGACAAGGGTTTCACCATATGCCATATGTGGTTGTGTGCATAATAAACTGATGGCTGTTATTCCTTTATTTGATGGTACAAGCATCCTCTAGGGAAGCCAGAGTTCCCAACTGTGCCTTTTCTCTTTGACAAAAACATATCCATCTTGCTCCTTTATGTAATATGTGTTGCAGTTTCCTTTGCTTCTTCACCAGTGAGAGGGTTTTTTGCCTATATTCTCTTTTTTTTAGTTTCTAGAACAGAAACCCCTCCCTATATTATATCCCTAGAGCTACTATTGAACTGATGCCTTGAGAGGGCTGATCTGGAACAGAGACTGGACACATCTAAGGGAATAAAGCAGATATTTATTGAAAGGCCTGTAAGGGTACGCCTTGGGCGGCGCTAGAGCCTGGTCAGGGCTAGACCCAAGGTGGATCTAAAATGGTCACAAAATGGACCCCTGGTCACGAGGTCCCACACTTTTATAAGTTTTGGTCCATTTGCATATTGGGGTTTAATTGTCCAGTTACAGTTTCAGAGTATGAAATCCCATCCTTGTTTTCTCTCTCCAGTCCACCATTGTTTATGCTTTTGGGCCTGAAAACTTGTAACAGTTGTCCTTGGTCTTCAGCAGGAAAAGGATTTGTTTTGTCTACCTACTCTGTGAAGAGTGCTTACTAACACTTAATATGAGGCTCAGAACTACACCCCTAAGCGGCATAGAGTCTGAAAAACATGAAAGCTAAAACTTAGGGAATTGAAATCACCTAAAAAAATAAATGTTATCAAGTTTGTCCCTGATATTTTTTGGCACTCTAGGCATAGGTGAACTGCATCATGCCAGGGAAGAGTACTATGAAGAACTACCAGCAGAGGATATCTCTTCTAGAATTTCCAGGTTGGGGTGCATAACACAGCTGATCCACCCCTTTCTTTTTGTTTTGCACTCAGGAGAGTGGTTTGTGGCAGAACGGGACTGTAGTATTCCCCATAGTTGTGTGTGCATCCTTGCATCTTTTCTCCTCCTGCTTATTTAGGGAGCAAGCTGCCCCTGTGAATTGCCTGACTGGCTTGTTCCTGACTATATGGAACAGACAAGCTTCTTGCGGTCCTATACTGATGAGGAAGGAATGGTTATGAATCGAGTGCTGAATTAAACAAATCCCAGTAATTGAAAATCAATATTTTTCTCAAGCTGCCATCTGCAGGTGTTTAGCTGCAGACCGCTGATGCAGTAGCTGAGCCTTATGCATGAGATGCTGAGACACTGCTGGGAATTAATTGGTGAATTAATTAGAATAAAAAATGAGCAAACAGAATGAGGTTCAGGAAACGGGTCTATCTGTGTGGATATTTTCACCATAGGAGTCTCCCTTTACCCTGCTGGGCTCATGGTGTCTATGTATAATTCTGGGGTAAGAAAGTTCAGAGCAGGCAGTCCTCTGAAATAGTTGTCAGCACTTTACTTAAACATTGAAGACTGTCATAACCTAATCCTTTGCTTGTACAGCATGAGTCCCTTTCAGGCATACTGAATAAAGTTAACAGTCACTTACATGAAGGAATTAGATTGTTCTATAAAGCATAAACACCTTTAAATCCAGTTTTTAAATTCCCTTGCAGCTGGTTTACATTTCTGTATAGAAGACAAAAGTAATGATGCATTTATCATTTTTCCAGATACTTCTGAGAATGATAGCATTACAACTGCAGGTGTGCAGCTGCCGATTATGTCTTTTGTAGGCTAGATAAAGGAATAGCCATAGTGTGATGCTTGTAAATATTTACTGCAGCTAAATTTGATATTTCTTTACCAAGTTACTCATCCAGACTAACAGGCGTATTTAGAGTTTGTGGAAAAGAGGCCTTCTTTTTTCCCATCTCCTATCATTCACATGGTTTATCTGTTTCACTTCCCTTTCTAGCACCTGCTTGTCACCGACACTTACTGGTTCCTGAGCTAAATTTCTGACTGCTATCTGCAGGATTCAGTAAGGCTCTCTTGCAGCCTTTGGTGTCATGCTCTGCTCTGCCTCTTCCAGGATGTACTTCACACCCTGTAAGTAGGGAGAAATCAGCAGGGTGAGGTAAAGCTGGCATTAAGGATCTGCTTGCAGTAGATGAAAAAGGTTCACAATGCCCTAGTACCTGAAATAACCCGAGCTTCTAATGTTTATGTGAACTGCGGAAAAACAGTCTTTGAAGGTAATTTGAATGCTGTTGGAAACCAAATGACTGAAAGATGCAGGATGAGACCATAAACTGAATGAGAAGGGGCTATTACAATATTGTAGCAATAAACATGTAATAATGCACCTCTAGTGCAGCTGTGTCAAAGATTTTAGAAAGGCAGAAAGGAATGAAGGAGTAGGAAAGATGAGAATATAAAAGATTATTTTGCAAAATGAAGAAAATTCTCAGCAATATTTACAAGGATCTCTTGCCCTCATCCCTGAAAAGATAAAGCCTCCTGGCAGTCCTAGATGCCATATGGATGACACAAAATCTTGCCTTGGAGAACAGACTTTAGTTACCTCACATCCAAACTCAGAAGAGAAAAGAAAAAGATTCTATAGAGGAAAAGAGAAAAATAAAGTAGCCCAGAGGATTATTTCTAGGCAAAGAGTGTCCTCGAGCACAAAAATCATCCAGTCTTCCTCGGCTGTGTTAGTAAGCACACACATACACTTCTGGAGCCTGCCACTGCATTAAATTTCTGCAGAGGGAGTATCAGACAAGTCAAGAAGACCTGTGTCAGGTAGAAACTTGGAAAAGAAGTATTTTACTATTTTTAAAAATCGATTCATAAAGATACTAAAATTAAAATCCTGTGCTTGGGTCAGCACTGGCTGTCAGAGAGAGTCTGAGTCTGATAGGTAGCGAAGTGCTGAATATCCCAGAAATCCTGATGAGGGGTACATCACGCATGAACCTAAAAACCCCATGGAGTCTGCAGATGTTGTCTACAGCTGAAAGTACTGCTGAGAAGAACCAGAGGCTGGGACATCTAATGTACTATTTGAGCATGGTCCACCCTAATCAGCAAGGCAAGATTGTGTGAATAGCTATTGGGAATTCTGGGGAAGAGAGAAAAGATCTAAACTTTTGCTGAATTGGTACCATAGAACTGTGCAGGAATCAGGCAGTTTTCCCCAAAGCCATAGACCAACACTAGCTGATTGTGCCTCTGCTATATCAACCAGTTATTTTGCCTTTTATTTGATGCTACTATGTTTAAATAATTATTTTCATTAGACTTTGCTTCTGTGTAAAGGAGTTTTGCCATAGGGGCTCATTGACAAAAAATTCTCTTCCCCTTGCTCAAAATTAGCCCTGATACTATTTTGCTGCTAGATTCCATGAAAATTTTAGCTACAGCTGTCATACTGTAGTTATCTTGAAGATGAAACCAACAGTTTACATGTTGCACTTATGAAAGACCAATTTCTGGTTTAGCTTTATAAATTGTTGTCCATTTTGCTTAAGAAGTCAGTTATCTTCCTGACTGTGCCTTTATATTCTCACTTTGGATTCCTTCATAACACAGTACATTTTGACTTGCTAGTAATACATTCAACGCAGCAGACATTACCTTGCCTGAGCCATTTTCTGGTGTGGGCTGTGCAGGCAATGCCCTGTTAAACAGCCTCCTTAATAGAGTGGACCAGTAACAATAAGAAAATGCTCATTTTGGCTTCCATCACACCTTTCTTCACAGGGTTCATGAGAGTTTTCTCTACCACTGTGACAGCACAGGCATAATTACACTTCAAACACAGAATTGAAAATAACAGTTTAAGAGGTATACCTATAATGCTTTTCATATTTCATTTCCAAACATACCACAGAGATGAAATTTTTACTACTTATTATTCTGTTCTTTATCCTTTGCCAGCCTTATTAAAAAAGAAGAGATGCCATCAGCCCTTTTCTCTGACCCATCTTCTCATCAGTCACCTAAATCACACTATGTTCTGCTTTTTAAAAAAAAATTCAAACGGACGAAGAGATAGAAGCAATCTCCGAGGAAACTGTTTCAGTGAGACTGGGAAGTGGGATGTGATACTTGAAGATCCCAAAACAAAGTGAAACACATGAAAACTCCACCAATGTCATAACTGCTGCTGAGAGTTGTATGCAGAGGAAACTCAGGAAAAGCACAAAAAATTTAAGATCAAATTAATTGTCATGTTAAATCGGCTTGTCTAAATTTCCAAAATAGTAGCCTATTTTATTTGACAGTGCCTGTCTGTAAAACAGACTTTCACAATGTGTTAAGCGGCAAAAAACAACCTGGCAAAATATGAGCCTGCCTGTTGTACCCTATAAAATGATTAAATAAAAATGACATTATAGGATTTGATATTCCTTTTCCTACTGATTTCCAGCTCAAATTTGCTCTGCTTTCCAGCTGAAGAAAAAACCATGTTGTTATTGCACCCTCCACCTCCCAGTAGCCAGTTCTATAAGCACTCCCTAGAACTGGGAACTAAGCCAGGACTGTGTTTTGGTTTTGATTTAGACATTGCATTCAACAGCGTTAGTAATACAGGTGCTGCTGGCCAGATTAGGTCTATTGGGAAACCTGTACAGCCCCTTATATTTTCATTATGCTCTTAATAACACCTCTGTGAAGGTTTCACCATGTAGGGAAGGTAAAATCAGAAGACTGTGCGTTTGCATGAATGTAGCCAGTGGTTTCAGGCAGAGAGCTGTGTTCAGGTGTTGTAAGCAATGAGATAAAATGAACCAACTCTGACCACTAGGTACAGGGTTTGTTTGTAAAGCAAAGAGAAATGGGAATCCATTTACCTTGAAATGGTGGCACTTCAGAGCCAAAATTAAAGAAACGATCTCCCATTTAATCACCTGTATTTGTAAGGCAGAAACACAGTTTGTAAGAATGTTAAGAGGTATTTCTTGGGATTAATAATTGCTGCAGGTAGTCCTTTTTATTCTACAAAAGCCTGATTTTTGAATTCCTAGATGTTAACTTAAAAGTTCTCTTAAAATCATCCATAGACTATCTATACATATTACTATTGTAATATTTTCTATTTTTCTGATTAGAAGTGCTCAATCTTTTAATAAATTTTGAAAAATTGCACTCAGCCACACAAGATCCCTTAGTTTGTGGCTATGGTCAGACTTCCATAGATCTGGTGTCTGGATGTTTCTTTCTCGCACCTAAAGGTCTTGTCCTATGTTATTTGCACATAGTATATGAATATCCATAACGTTACTCTTCTACTGAATATAACAAGATTTCTGCTACAAACCAAGTAAAATAAATCTTGAATGTGGACAGAGGGGAACATATTGGTCAAACAGTAAATTCTTGCAGATAAAGTATTAGCTGGAAGTTTTGCTACATTTTATTGATCATATATTGTATTGGTTTGGCATGTATGGTAAAAAAAACAATCAGTGATCTGCTTTGGAACTGACAACCAAGTTGGCCAATCAGGTAAAAAGTGTACACCCCTGGAGACACACCGCTTAAATACAGGAATTTTGGCCTTCTGGATGGACCCTGGCCATGAGGTAACATCATGGCCCGGGCCAGGGGGAGGCCCGGGCTCAGGGCCCCACCGGCCCCGGGAGTCGGGCTGGGGGGCGGGCGTGCCGAGGCTGGCCCTGCAGGAGCCGAGCCAAGCCAAGCCAGGCCAGGTCTCTGAGCCTCGGCAGCTGCCGGCAGCCGGGAGGAGAGCGAGAGCCAGCATCGCAAACGCCGCTGAGGGAGATGGCCCCGGCTCCTCCCCCAGTCCCCGGGTCCCCGGAGAGCAGCACCGAGCCCAGGCTGGGCTAAAAATGCACCCCATAAGACCGAGGGGTGGAAAAGGACAGAAAACCCGGGCCGCTGTTTCTGAGCTTTTTCTACAGCTTGTAGATTTGAGGTTTTCAGAGATGGCGCGGCTCGCGGCTGAGACCACGTNGGGCAGGCTGCGTTTGTGGGAGCTGGAAGCCACAAACAGACTGTGTCTCTTGTGGAAAGTTACCAGAAGAATCAGGGGGGACTTGTATCTCTCAAAAGACTGAATGAAAGACTATTTTTATGAGTGCTACTGACTTAAGAGTTCTGATGTTTTGTCTCTTTACATTGTTTCATAGAAAAGTAGATTGTTACTAAGGAGGAGGGGGGTGTCTTTAAAAAGGTTTTGTGGTTGTTTTGGTTTGTTTTTGGTTTTTTTTTGTCCTTTAGTGTATGTTAATAAATCTGTTTCTATTTTTAAGTTGAGCCTGTTTTGCCTCTAATCCTATTCCACTAAAAAGAAAAATAGATCCCCACACTATGTTTCACAAAACAAATCTGGTGAATGTGATAACCATGACATTTTTGGTGTTTCTGTCCGGTTACGAACTTTAACCCATTACATATATGTAAAGTAATTTGTGAAATATTCATAAGTAATAAATTCTTCAGTCAGTCAATGCAGCAATACCCTTTGGTTTGCCAATAGACCATAACTCCTCAAACCAAAAAACTTTCTGTAAACTTTTTCTTAGTTAGTCAAAGCATTATGCTTAAGATTGCTGAGCCAAGACATTGTTTTAACTGCCCAGGTATCATAAAGAGTTAAATTTAGATATGTCAGCATTTTGATTTGCTCAAGATACTACCCAGTATCTCTGAATGTTTTCAGAGTAAGAGATTCTTAATTCAAAAGACTGCTGACAGAACTGACATGAGTGGATCACATCAAGCACAATATGTTGTTCCTTATTTGGAACTGTACATATTGTTTTTCTTCCTCTGTGGATGTTTATTTGAAGGATGAATAGGTCACGCTTAGCAGGAGAGCTCATCATATGAGTGCCAGATACAGAGGACAGATGAGTCAGTTCCATACAGACTACAAATTATGCATGCAGGATAAAACTATTTTCATATTTGCATTTGACCTAAACTTCAACTTGCAAAAAATAAGTTTAAAATAAATTATTCTGAAATTCAAAAACTGTTTTGCAGAAAGGAGGCAGTTCAAGCAATACAGCTGCAGAACAAAGAGGATTCTGCTGGTAGGAATAGAACACATTGAGAATGAAATACTGTACATCAGTGTGCATGAGCTCAAGCCTGTATTTAATACACATTTTGAAATGTGTTTATCTGATGCATGATAGATTGATACTTCTGCAGTGTTCAAATCTCAGCCACTGTCCAGTCATTGCTTGTCATTGTAAAATATGGCTTGGTGTTGAAAAAACCTACATTTCTTTTGTAGATGGCAGTACAAAACTTTTTTTTTTTTTTTTTTTTTAATTAAACCCGCATGCTTTGGTTACAGAACTGTTACTGAAGGCTTTTTCTCAATATGTACAAATGAACATGAGGTGGGAAAGTCACACAGCTCCTTACAGGAGCTGCAGTAAAGTCTAAAAAAAGAAAGCTGCAGTGAATAAAAAGCACAATGCTGAATATGACACTCATCTCTGTGTTCTCTCTTCACTGTGTAAGAAATGGGAATTGTTGGACATATGACCCAATATTTCTTTACTGTTTTGCTTTAATACAGGTATTGTATTATTTGCAACATGTGCACAGATTTCAGAAGCATAACAGATGATGAATAGTATTCAAATAAACTTGGAAATAGGAGAGGCATATTTGCAGCAGAGTTCCAGGGTAACGGGCATTCAAATGTGCACATGTTAACCAAATAAAATGAAGCCACATGCCCTAACCATCTCAGGAGAAAGGTTAGCGATCTTGCAAATAGTCTCATGAAATAAAAGTGTGTATTTGACTGTTGGGGAGGCTATTGTCTGGGGGAGGGAGGGGAGAAGAGAAAGTATCAGTCATTTTACTACATCAGCTAATTATACCCATTCTTATCCCATTTAAAAGTAGTTGGGAATGGGGATGTGGCTCCCCTGAATGACCTACATTACCAGCAGTTCTCTGTATTCCTCCTGGGTGGAGCATTTTAATAATTGCAGAATTCCAGACAATGCTGTGACTTCATTAGGTCCAGAGTTGTGATGGGAGATGCCCATAACAGACTGGCAGTGACCTTAACCTCATGTAAGCATACAAGGGTTCTTTCTTTTAACCCACTTGCTTAGCAAAAGCCAGAGAGACTTCAACAAATCAGAAGACTGGGCAATCACCAGCCATATGAAGTTCAACAAGGGAAAGTGCCAGACTCTTTCCAGGTCAACCCTGAATGCCCAGACAGGCTGGGGAATGTGAGGCTCGAGAGAAGTACCACAGAAAAGGACCTGATGGTCCTGGTCAGTGGCAAGTTGAACATGAGCCAGCAGTGCCCTGGCAGCCAGAAAGGCCAACCCTGTCCTGGGGGACATCAGGCACAGCATCACTAGCCAGGTAAGGGAGGGGATTGCCCTCCTCTGCCCTGAGCTGGGTCGGCCTCACCTCCCGTGCTGGGGGTAGTTTTGGGAACCACAATATAAAAAAGAGATTATTAGGAGTGTCCAAAGGAGGGCAACAAAGGTGGTAAAGGGTCTTGAGTGAAAGCTGTGTGAGGACCTGCTGAGGTCACTTGTCTTATTTAGCCTGGAGGAGACGGAGGGGAGACCTCATTGCTGTTACAGCTTCCACACAGAGGAAGAGTAGGGCAGACAACTGATCTCTGTGGTGACCAGTGACAGGACCCAAGGGAATGGCCTGAAGATGAGTCAGGGAAGCTTTGGGTTGGACATCAGGAAAAGATTTTTCCCAAAGGTTAGTTGGGCACTAGAACAGGCTTCCCAGGCAAATGGTTACAACACCAACCCTGGAGAGTTCAAGGAGCATTTGGACAACACTCTCAGGCACATGGTGTGACTCTTTGGGATGGTGTTGTGCAGGGCCAGGAGTTTGCAGGGCCAGGAGTTGAACTCAGTGTTCCTGATGGGTTCCTTCTAACTCAACTTATTCTGCGATTCTGTGATTAGCATGCCATGTAAGTGTTGCTAGCCCACCACACTTTTAGTGACCTAGGATATTAAGGAGACCTGACCTTCTGCTCAGTGGTCAGATCAATAACTAGGTGCAACTTGGAGATGCTAGCATCTTCAGGAGAGAGCATTTAGGCCCAATATCGTGTGGTTTGTTTTGGTTTCTTGAGTTGCTAATAAAGCAATTTCCAGCCTTTAAATGAGTAAGTTAGATTTTATTTTTAGTGTGTAATCTTTGTCCAGAATAGGATCAGAAGAGCAGCTGCCAATTTAAATTGTGATACTTAGGGAAAAAATAATCCCTGACACAATTTGTAAACCAGAGATACTCCTAGTGAGAACTTTGGAAGAGGGGGTGTTGCTGAGAAGAGACAAGTGGGAAAAGGAATGAGTTCCAGAACTATTGCTCTTCAATTGCTATTGTTGTAAGAGAAAGATATGCTTGCTGAATCCCATCTTCAACTCCTGTTTCCAAACAAATAAAAAACCTGAAGATTATGACTTTCCAAAAGATTATAATAAATATATAATATACAGTATACAATATACAACATATTTTATATATACTATATACTATATAATATACAAAATATAATATGATATAATATGATATATAATATATATTAACCACAACCAGGAGGCTGTGCAATGCCCTGTCTGCATGACGTCAGTAAGTGTCATCGTGTTGTGTCATCTCTGTACGTATAATTTGGTTGTAAATGGTGACCACTTCTGTGCTGACAGACAGTGTCTCCAAAGGATATTCATCACCAGCTAGCTAGTTTTGGTGATCATATCACTTAAAAGAAAAACCAAACAAACCAGTGGGAAGATTTGTTTTCTGCCTTTTCTTTCTTTCATACTTTTTCTAATTTTAAGCACATATGGGCATGACAGATTTTTAATGAAAATCTCAGTGCCTGAATACCTGTTTCTGACACTTTCATACAACATCCCATGGAGAAGAAATAGACCTTAACATATGTCAAAAGCTGTGTAATCCAAAGAGTCAGTGTGAAGGCATTCCAAGTGATACAGTTCTCTTTTCCAGAGCTGTAAACAGGTTGGGTAAAACTTTAAAGTAAAATACTTTCACCTCCTGCTTGTTTTTTGCCTCACTTACTGTTAAGATAGCACAACTGGACTAGTCACTGAGGAGCAGATTTCTTTTCCAACAATCTGTCTCTAAACAGGTTTGCGGTTTTGTTTGTCAGTTTTTTGTGTGTTTATTTACTTGTTCATTAAAAAAAGGAATGCGACAAATTTCTTTCAGGCCCTGTGATGAATTAGTTCATAAGTAAGTCTGATAGTCTTTTTCAATTCCTTTGCATGTGCAAATCTTGCAAAACTTTAACTCCTTTTGGTGTCTGGCTGTAAACAGTAACTGTTTGCTGGTGTATGTAGTGTTATGTGCTTCTGCAGTCCTCCATACCATAAGAAAATAGTCCTTTTAAATCTCTGTTTGCAAGAAAAAATGAAATATCTGCTAAACTTGAATGTGTGGTTGGATGTGCTTAGCAGCAGAGAAACATAAAGTGAAAAATCTACAGGTCTGGTCAGTATCCAGGCTTGCAGGTGACTTCTGTCACATATCCCTTAATTAACCCCAGGTTACAATACTATTTAGCACAGAGTTGTGGTTACTTTCCTGGTGTCAAATGTTTTTGTATTTGGAAGAAATTGCCATAAACCTCTTTCTATAGAACAAAGAAGACAATAAGACAGGAAAAAACACATCCCTCACTGCCTTCTTCCCCCTTATTCTGGGTTACAGCAATGCTATGAGGTACAGAGAGGAGTGAGTGACATCTGTATAGAGTATGTCTATGACTGAACCAGGAATAATTTCTACATTTGTGAGTAAGGTGCAGTGTGCATAGCTTACAATGGGGCTGCTTGTATGAATAAAACAATGTTTCTGTAGTTTCAAGGGCTTTTGGTTCCATAAAGCTTTCTATGAACTGTCCAGGGTCTCAGTGAAGTTCTTTCTATCTCACTTCTCTGTGCAAATCTGGTGTAAAAGCCAGCTTAATAAGGACATTTAAGGAAATTCTATACAGTGAGCATGGATGTAGCTTTCCTTCCTCTTCTTTGAACACATGGCTATATGCTTTGTTGAGGCTTACTAATGCATTTCCAGGGTCATTGGAGTCTTGTCTGACTTCTAACACAGACATCTTTTTTCTGTCAGCACTGGAATAGTCTATACCACCTCTACAAGGGTAACCCATTAGGAACAAGCATAAATTGGTTAAGAATCTGTTCAACAACACAAAACACTTGGAATAAGCCTCTACCGTGATTTTATGCCAAAACTCACATTGAAGTAGGAGAAAGATTAAACCGTTAGTTAGATAATGGATCTGTGGTAAGCAAATAATTCACAGTGTTTAAACTGACTGCTCTTTGCTTATTAGTCTGTTTTATTTTGTTAGGCTTGTGAAATCTAGGGAGCCAAAAGTAAGCATGCAAACAAAATATTATTCCCTAACTAATAGTGAACTTCCATACTTTGCTGTTGGCTGAATTGCTCACTGCATAAAATAATATTGGCTGTGAGAACAATGAACTTGATAACAGTTGCAGTGCAGCCCAAATTTTTAAAGCACCCTTTATTAAGTTTTTCAGTTTCCTAGGTGTCAGAACATATAGAAACACCACTGTTTAATTTCATTTCATTCCTGAGGTGAACTTGCATTGAAATGCAACATTGTGGTTTGATGATGTGCATCAGAATATGACTACATAATGCAAAAATGCAATGTCATCACCTGATGAGATGCTATGAGGCAAATATACAAATGTTGTGATTCAGCAGTGCAGACCTACAGTGCTTCCCCTCTCCCCATTAGATAAATCCAGACGGTATTGCTCATGTTTCACACTGAGCACATTGCCTGGAGGATGATACTGTGGCAGTGACAGAGAACAGAGTGGAGAAGAGAGCAGAGGACCCTAACAGGTGGCTGATGTTTGTACAAATGTGTGCTTAAATGATTTGCAATGACTGCTGGATACTAAAGAATGTATTTGAAAAACAGAAAGTAGCATTTAAAAAAATGTTGAAATAACTATGTCCCCTTTTCCAAGGGGTGCTTATTCCAAGTATGTCTAGATTGCAGTTACTGCTGACAGGGAATTATGTCGCTAAAGTGCAAAGCATAAAGTGCAAAAATACTTAGTTCTAAGTGTTGTCTACCTCAAACCTTCGGGCCATTGCTTGCCAGAAAGCAGCAGGGAAAGCTGGTTCAGGTACAGTGAGCATAACAGAATATTACCAGTACTCTACAGGTGTAAAATGCTTCACAATCTCATCAATATATGCAATTAGGACTTTAGTGATTTGGTTAGACACTTTTGCAAATGTGCCCCAACATCAGTATTTCTAGTGCTGTTGTATGGACTGACCTGCAGCACTCTTTAAAATGGTTCTGAAGGAAATGTTGTGTATAAATGTTAATGTCTTCTTTAAAACATAAGAAAATAAAAAATCTGGGGAATAAAAATGTTTATATATGTTATTAATATTAAATATTTAAAGGGAATTTCTCTTTTGAATATATAATGATATATATTTTAAAACTGCAGATGTGAGTTCTCAGATAAGTTTTTTTTCTGTTGAAACTTTAGCCAACTTGGAGGATATTTTGTTTCTTTCAGAGAAATCTGCCTACCCAGGTGAGTTTTTCCAAGGTCACCGGTTCTAATTAACATGCAGCTTTCATAGCTGGTTGATGAAACTCTGAGTCATTAAAGCCTTAAAATGTGTAATATTATCCTTAGTAACTCCTACCTTTTCACATGCTTCATTAAGACCTTTTCCCCTTCTTTCTGCTGGAAAAAAAATAGGTATGAACATGATGATAGGGAAAGTCTGGGTATTTTTTTCTTCTGTCATGTATACCCATATACCTGTGGGTATTTTTTTCCTCTGTCACCTTTGTTCCTGCCAACCTGTTCTATACAAGTGATTTTTTTCCTCTTGAAATTAACATTCTTAACTAGCTTTATCTTCTAGCCAAGTGTAGTGGTTATCACATTCACCTACTTTTCATTTTAGTGGAATAGGATTAAAAGAAAAGCAAAACAGGTTCAATTCAAAATAGAAACAGTTAGATTTATTAACATACAGTAAAGGTAAACAAACAAAAACCAACTACGAAACCGTCTCAAAAACAACCCCTCTTCCTCCCTAGCAACAATCTACTTTTCCACGAAAAAACAATGCAAAGGGATAAAACATCAGAACTCTTAAGTCAGCATCACTTAATAAAATAGTCTTTCATTCAGTCTTTTGAGAGAGACAAGTCCCTCCTGATTCTTCTGGTAACTTTCCACAAGAGACACAGTCTGTTTGTGACTTCCAGCTCCACTAATGCAGCCCGCCCGACACTGCATCATGTGAGCCTCCCAAAATGTAGCTTTTTATATGACTACATAAGGGCTTGTGGATTTTTAAAGCACGGGGTTTCACCTTTTAA
>WBMY01008996.1:36124-79009 GCA_013397315.1 Donacobius atricapilla
CTCCCGGGGCCCTAGGGCCCGGGCCCCCTCCCAGCCCGGCCGCGGCTCCCGGGGACTCCCGGGGCCTCCCGGGGCCAGCCGGCCCCTGGGCCCGGGGGCCCTCCCAGCCCGGCCGCGATATTACCTCATGGCAGGGGTCCGCGGAAAGAGAGCGGGTCTCCCAAGATTCCTGTTTTTTAAGCGGTGTCCCAGAGGGTGTACACCTTTTACCTGATTGGCCAGCTTAGCTGTTAGTTCCAAAATGGATTAACAATTGGTTTTTCCTACTATTTATGCTAAACCAATACACCAAGCTATGTCATATCAAGCACTGCCCAAGTCCACAAAGGACCTTAGAGCTTTTCCCCACAAAAGTATACTGTAGATGTTACCTGTATCACATTCAATAGACCCTATAACTTAAAGAGATAACAAGTTTATACTTGATCACATTTTTCCTACATTAGCTGCGGACAGAAGGACTTAGGCTCCTTTGAGCAGCCATTTAACTGTCTTATGTTTTGTCTTGTTTTTCTCTTTATTTCTTGGGTTTTTTTTCCTTTCTAGTGCTTTCCAGAGGAAAAGATGATTTTAAATGTGTTACAGTAAGTACTATAGAGGATACAAATTTCTTTCTGTTTGGGAATACTGCGTCATATGTGCTCAAGTAGAGGAAAGGCATTTTCAATTTTCAGGTATAATGTTGGTCAAGAGTGCCTGCTGATTCATTCTGAGAAGAGTGAGTCAGACAAGCTAAATTAGGTTTCTACTCTGAATCATCCTCTATAGGACACTATCTTACTCTGCTGACTATAGACAGAGCCTAAAGAGATTAGCTATACTAGGCTGAAATTGCACTTTGTCAATACCCATTTCCTAACTGTTCTTTTCTGAAGTCCATTCTATTCTGAACCCCAAGAGCTAATGGTTGAGAATAGGGTAGCTGACTCTTGACATTTGCTTGTTCTTGAAGAGGGGATAAATGTGGAATTTATATAATCCCTAAAGTATTCTTCTCCACTGCTTTTGTATAGTATTAAGTCTACTCTTTTGGTAGAAGCACGTCTTGACGTAGTAGAAAGAGTTCTTCAAAGCTGCAATTATGTTTTTAACTTCTCATGTTTATTTTACAAAAAAATAAACACAGCTGCCCTTAAAATGTGAATGCAGAATCCTTAACAAAATGGGCAAGCATCTGCTCTGATTCTGATAATAATGCCTTGATATTCACATCAATAATCTTTGGTTATTTTTGTTGATTGTGTAGTCTAGATGTGGATAAACGGTTAAAGCTAATGGTATTGGAGATGGACTACAGCTGTCCACTAGTATACAGAACAGATATTTCATGAATTGTCTCCATAAATTATTTAAATTCATGCTCCAGTTTTTCTTGCACTTGAACTTCATCTAGTTTACATTTATATAACTGCATAGTTACCTCTTTACTTATATCTTTATATATATATATACATATATATATATATCTATATATCTATATATATATATCTTAAAATTGTTAGCAAAATCATAATTTTGCTACTCCAAGCCAAGTTTATTTTGAGGTAAAATATAAGATGACCTTTTCAAAATAAGGCAATTTTAGTTTTCTCAGTCCAACTTGCAGGTTTAGAGTTGTGGGCAAATTCCTCTTCAATTGTCCTTATTGTATTTTTTAAGTGGTACTTTTTACACTCAATCTAAAGGAGCTCACTGAGTTCCCTAGTCCTATTCTCAGAGGCAAAAAAACAAGAACAAGGCAAATTTATATGACAGGGCATAAAGAAATAACCTTCACCAGCCCAGCCTCTGTGGACCGTATTTTGAATTGTGTGCATCAGCTGTGCCACCCTTCAGACTCCCTTCTCCCCACTGATATTGCAATTGCATCCAGCTTTGACAACATTCGTGTATTACCAGGGTGTTGATGTGTGGCACCATTTTTATGACTTCTTTCTGTTTGCTTGATCTCATAGCTCTTATCCTCCAGAGAGTTCAATTGCAAGTAAAAATACACGGCAAATATTTTTCTTGTGGTTGACATAGAACATATATTTACAACCTGCCTCTCCAGGAGTATATTGTGTGTAATAAAGGCAGCAAACAAATAATGCCTCCCACTGCAAACCATGAGGGATGGGTTAGGAAGGTTGGCCTGTGTCTGTTCTCTCTGAGATTAGTCGTTGGAGAAGTTTGATTTGTGCTGCTGACAATAAGTGTTCATTTTGATCTGGCTAATGCATTCAAAATTCACAATGATCGTGCATCACAAATGCAGCATAAACAACTGCTGCATTAAGCCTTATTCAAATTGAAAAGGCAAAAACTTAAATTTTAGGAACTACTGGAATCCAGGGGCCCAATCATCATTAATTTTGTTCCTGCCTGGTTGGGTTTAGTAAGTCTCATACAAGGAGATGAGACTTATTTGTTTATAACATTATCTACCTGTTCATAATAGCAGGACTCCTCTTGACTGAACTCCACCAGGAAAGGCCCTCAGAGGTGTTACACTCTTATAAATTTAATGAAAATAGTTTATTTGGTGAAATGAGAGGACTCAAACTCAACAGAGGTTAGTGCTCGGGGTGAAGGTTCATTAAAAGTCAGTTTTTACCTGTTTCATAACAGTTTTCTATAAGTGTGCTATGTCATTGCATGAGATAGAATTTCCCTGTGTGTGCACATGGGTTTTTATTTTGGTTTCCTCCTTTCCTCATTCTCACCCAGTCTGGTTCCACTTTCCCTCTGAAAGGGTCTGAATCCTTCTATGAGCTCAGCAAATTTCTACAAAGTCTATTGAACAATTTGCTTTTCCTGCTTTCTAAGTCCTTCTATTTTTTTCTGGTTTGGGTCCTACTAAAAGAAATAGTTCCAGTTTGGAGGTAAAAAAGCTCTCAGATTCCTCCTTGCTGATGGTCTTGCACTAGTCCTGTGCAGCTGAGAGCACCTATTGCAGACAACATTTCGTTGAAATCCAGAAGTATATGGCTTGAGGAAACCTGTCTGGTTGCTCCGTTAGTATCAGGCATACACAATATCAATTGATAAAGTTAAAGAGGAATACTTTTGTCTGAGT
Source organism: Donacobius atricapilla (assembly GCA_013397315.1). Classification (NCBI taxonomy): domain Eukaryota; kingdom Metazoa; phylum Chordata; class Aves; order Passeriformes; family Mimidae; genus Donacobius; species Donacobius atricapilla. The sequence goes on from WBMY01008996.1 coordinate 39,183, forward strand.
TGTACAGTGGTTAAAATTGAAAACACCTCCAGTAAGAATGTTCAAAACTGAAATTTACCAGAAACACTAGAACTGACCAAATCTGCATGGATTTTCCAAGGTGGAACAAAAAGTTCCTAAAGTACATTTAAACACGATCACATTTTGGAAGATTAGCAATGTTATACAGAGCTGAAAAAGGAATACCTGGATTTAATGAAAGGTAACGCCTATCTCAATATCCAAACAAAATGGCTCCATGGTTTGGGAAAATCTTCAAAAACAGTTAGCCTGGATAGCAGTATAGCATGAGAAATTTAACAACAAGCATTTGCAAAAGGAAGAGAAGTAAGATTAGGGCACTGTAAGCCTTGGTCAATTTCTGTGACAGTCAGGGTCAATTACATTGGTGTATGAATGACAGCTAGTATATAGATGCATTAATTTTATATTTTTGCCTATCTACTGAAAGAAAAAGTCATTACTTCTCTTAAAGAGCAGTCTATGGGTAAAAGAGAAAGTAAGATTTCTGGAATACAGTAATCTTAAAATAGTCAGTATGGATATTCCACATTTACCATATTATCTTTTATTTCTCTATGTATCTCGTATTTTCCCTGGAAGTAAATGTAGATAAAGGTAATATTCTTGCCTCAAGCATCTTAAAAATTAGGCAATTTACAAATATAAAAAAGAAAAATTAATTTGTACTAACAAAAGACAGAAATATTTGCCATATATTTTTTACATCTCTGTTATTGATCTTAGCTTTCAAAAATCTATCTGTTTTGCTTGATCAAAGCAAAGAATTGCTGTTAACAGATTAATGAAATGGATGAATCTTCTCATGAGTTTACCAAGAGCAGATATCAATTCCTGCAAGATAAGATAAATGCAGAAAAAGTCCCTTAATTCCGATTAAAGAAAGTATTGTCATCAGTGTTCCTTACTGAGAAAGGGACACAAGATGAAAATATTTGACAAAATCTGAGTACTATATTGGATTTTCTCTCCCACTGTAAAGCCATAAAAATGGTAGTGTCAAGATATACAGCCTATGTAAACAGAAAATTAAATTGCATTTAATTGCAACTGTTCAGTGGTGGGTTATTTAAATCCAAAAGAGAACCTATAATTGTTTCAGTTGCATTGACTGACTTTAATTAACATTTAGTTATACTGTAAATGTACAAAACTATCAATGAAAATGAGTGGACATTTAAAGGAGTAATGTAGTGCACATAACCACAATAATAGAAGAACTTTAATGCCACCAAAGTTCAGGAAAAATAAAACCCTCCCCCTTTTCTAGGGAAAATAAAACCCTCCCCCTTTTCAAGCAGTTAGGATGCAAGCGTTTCTTGCATTCCTTTTTATTTACTTTCCCATCACATAGATGAAAGAATTTTTAAAGGATGTATGCTGCTGTGTTTAATGTTTATATGAAATGGTTGAAAGAAAGTCTTTAAATTCAGATATGCATTCAAATTACTTATAATTTCTTATTGACTGTGTTTAGACTCAGACTTAAAATCAACTGAAAAATCTCACACTGAGTTCAATGGACAAGGACCCAGGCCCTTATAGTGTGGTCATTGCCAGAGACTCTGATTCTGCAACTGACTCCATGTGGGAGTCAATTGAAGTCAATGATGCTTCAAGAGGGAAGCAGAATCTGCCTGCGCAAAGTCAATTGCAGGACTTATGCCTTTGTAACTAAGCATTGTGTTTGCATCAAAAATGCATTGATCTGATCTCTGAAGAACACAATGGAGGCCTCTACTCTCAGGGTAGTATTTCTCTTCTCCTGCCATGTCTCATCATGATTTTCCCTAATTTATATGTATACATGCTCTGTTTTTTAAGAGGTTTTTAATATAACGTCTAACTACATTCATTTTTATTAGGACTTTGAGAACAGATTATTTGTTTACTGAGCTTTTTAAAAGGAAATGAGGAAATGTTGATGAAAAAGATGTCTGTAAATATCAAACTACTCTGTAAGCAACATGAATATAATAAAAAACTATCAAAAACTCTGTTGTACCTATAAATAGTTTAAAAGGTTAATTGTCTGAGTTTTACATAATGGGTTCAGGTAATGGAAATACAAGGGAGGTTTGGGGTTTTTGTCTAGTTTTTCTCCTGTCTAAATAAAAGGAGAAGAAATCATTAAATCAAACTTTCCAGTTTCATCTATACAATGGAGAAATATATGGTTACCCAAAACTTTAAAAGACATTCAGAATGACAGACAGGGCAATTATCTTTGAGTAATTGCTTTTTTAGACTAAAGGCTTCAGGTCTTAGTTGTCACACAGAGTTTTTCATATTTTCCCCTTCTGATTTGTCTAACCCAGAGGTCATTAGATACTTCTCCATAATGGCAAAAAGAAGGTTCAAGTTTCTCAGCTGCCCGAATAGATTTAGAAAACAGATTGAGGTTGTTTGCTTGGAAAAGTAGAGTATTGAGCAAGAGGGAGAGGGCAAAAGGAATCTCTCTGAATTAAGTTTGCTGTACTGTTTGAAAAGAGATTCAGTAAATAAATATTGAACATCATTACAAACACTACATTTAGTTTGAGCTCTGCCTCGGAATCTGATGATGAGCTAGCTACATAGGACTTCTGAGGACGGGGGCAGGAGCTGATGAAGTTCTGTAGGGCACAGAAACAGTGTAAAAACAGAAGTCTATGCTATTCCCTTCACTACTAATTCTTGATTTACCTATTGTCCCTTTGGTAACAGGGATAGTTGAGCATTCCATTCTGCTCAGTTTTTCTATTCCCATGAAACTGTGTGGCAGGCTGAGCATAGATACAGTATAAGTAAAAATATTAAAAGAAAGTTGCTGTTACATAGTGTGTATAAGCCTCAAATACTGCTGGAAAGCTTCTAAAAAATTCCTTTGTTTCTCCCAAAAAGCATCTCAGACAGCATTGTTAATATACATTGTTTGCCATCTTAGCTGTTTATGTATGTTTGGTGTCAAGTGCAGGGTTTTATCATGCAGAGTTTTAAATGTAACTAAAACACATTATAATTAAAATGAGCAAAGGTCAGAGCAGACCGTTGAGACACCAGCTAGGAAAGTGTAGGTTTTCTCCAGCTTCATAGCAGAGCCATTACTAATGGCTTCTGACTGCCAGCCACAAGCAGCAGGCACAGATGTAAGGTCCATTTTCAATGATTATTTTTCTGGCAGGCAGAGATGCCCCTTACCCTGCTGAAAAGCATCCGGACAGTAGGTTAGAGAGAAAACAGCCTTTGGGTGATTGGTGAGGTCTGAAACTTTATAATGGCATATCATGGAAGAAATAGTCCTGATTCTTGCCATACAGTCTGTGGGGAAGCTACAGAGGAGGAATGAGATGGCAACAGCTGACATTATGGGCACAGAGAAAGTCCAGCTTCACTTGGTGGATGTGAAAGAGCAGGACACACTGGATTCCTAAATGTTGCTTTGCAGGCATTCAGAAAGCCTGCATTTCTGGTTTTAGTCTGGCCTATCCTAAAATACACCTTAAATAGTATCTTCATGTTAAAATTGAATGTCTGGATAGTGACTCTTCCAGCTTGTGTGCAGCTTTATGTAGACATTTGTGTTTACATAACTATGCAACTGTGACTAAATGAAAGTCTTCAGTATTTTTTTAAACAGCCTATAGGTTTTTATTAAAAATCACCAGATTATGTCTTGAAGTGGTTTAGTACAATTAGTAAAACTGAATTTATAATTTAGTAATTTTAGATCCTCTTCTCTCTTAAAAGGCTTTTTTTTTTTGTAATTTTGAACCTTTTATAGATAGAACTTGGAAAAAAAAATAGGGAATGTGACAGCCCTACTTATTTTCTTGTAGTGTTGTCACAAACTTCTTCCAAATTTCAGATTAATTTCCACATCATATAGAGCTTTTTCTGTTTGTTACTGTTGGTTAACATAATCTTTTACTCTATCCTTGCAGTGTAACCTTTTGAAACTAGACCATGCAATTTGTCTAATAAGAAACCATCTACACTGTGGGTGCTCTTGGATGCTGTGCTGTAGGCGACATTTTTGTGGGCTTGTATTTTGATTTGTTGTAAACTTTGTTGACAGGTCCCTTGATGTTATCTATTTCTCCTTGGATATCAATGAATTCAATGTGAGGATAGCAACTTCTGAAAATATTTATCTGAATGTGCAAAACAGAGTACATCATTTTAAGTCCATACAAAACTCATATGTAAAATTAAAACATTTGTAAAATATCTATGTGAAGTAAATAAAGACAACCCCACCTCATTTACTTTGAAATGTCATGTGATGGTTGGATGACATTGGCTGAAAACATAACCAGCCACTCTGGGAGGACAAACAGTGTTGGAAGCTGTCTTTCCAAGGGAATTGAAGGTTACAGGAAGTATATAATCTTCCTAGATATTGCCAGCTCTAGTTAATCCTATTAGGAATAGGGTGACAATGTTTACCAATTTTAATGTCTGACTAGTATATTTCTGCCTTTTTTCAGACCCCTGTTTGCATCCACATAATTTTCACAACTTTCCTTCCTGGATTTGCTCTGTGGATGGACCTGTTAGTGTTAATTACAGAGTTTTCAGTTGCATGCCTCAGTATTTTCTTGCTGTTGAATCAGTCTGAAGTGTTTCTCTGCAGCCTTCCTTCTGGCCCCATTAGTCATGAGTTTTGGTTGTCTCGAAAGTGCTCATTTATGAAATCAGATTTGTTCTAATTTTAGTGCAGTTTCTCCTGTATCCCACTGTCTTTTTTTAAAAGCATTTACAAACTGGTTTCTTCCTGCTTTTGTACCAGGAGCTGCCTTCAAGGTCTGGAGTTCTCTGTGCTGTATTCATGATGTCCTAAGGTCCCCATCCACACTCATCATTGTTTCCTACAATTTAGTTCTTGTTTCCTACAGCCATTGTCCACCCCAAAGTCTACCGCACAGTACTTTATCCTACCACACAGTACTTTATCCACGAATATATTCTGCCATGTACCTCCTCTAGTGTAAACATAAGCAGAGCTGCTGCAGCAAGAGATTTTTTTTGTGGGAAGACAAAAAAAGATGGAATGCTCTCCTTGCATCCTCTCCTGCCCCAGCAGTTACTGAGAGCAGTGAGAGTGGGACAGACTCCTTAGGAGGCCTGAGCTGGGAGCTGGAGATGACTCCCAACATAGGCAGAGCCCTTGTCAAAGTTTAGTCAGGGACAGTGTCCATCAAGCACCCTGTAATCATCAAACAAATGATAGGTCACAAACCTGGCCCGAGATCAGACTAGAAAACCACAAAGCAAGTCAGGAGCAGCAGGGAACACATCTCAGGACAGGTGTGGGTGCGTTGATCTGAGCCTGAATGGAGCCCCTCAGGTCATAGGCCTCAGAGCTGGCCAAGGCAAATGTGCCCAGGAGTGTGCTTAGGCTTCTCAGAGTAACAATGTTTGCTTTCTTTGCTGAAGACTATCTTTTAAAGGGGGAGGAAAAAAGTACCTATCTACTGAAATATGCAGCTCTCTGGTTTCTGTGGCTGGGGTTGCTTGGAAGCTGAAATCTCTGACTAGTTATTCTTCATCCATTTTATTTTTACTCGGTTGTCTACTTTATATCACTTGGCTGTCATTCTCTTTCCTTCTGCTCAGTCACCACTTGCACTAAAACCTTCAGACAAACTGTTGCAACTACAATAGCAGTTAGCAAAACACCAGCTAACCTCCTTATTCAATTCTTTTATCAGAGCAAGGATTGCTTCCTTCTTTAAGGCAAGTCTTTCACAAATTCTTGTCTTACTGCCATATTTTACTTGTTGGATTGTTTGTGTGCTAATAAAAAACTTTATTCTGAGAATATTGGCAGCATCCCCTTCCTTTATTGGTTCCTTTCCTAAAAGGTTAGCAGTGACGAATACTGCAAGAAGTAGAGCCATGCAATCATTGTCCATACTGCTCATCCAGCATCTGCTCCACTCAGTAAAGTGACAATATTCTTTCTCCGTTCGAGAAAATGTTCCTTTGGATATTTCAGTGAAGATCTGCAGTTTCATTTGTGTGCCACTGACAGCTGTCTGTGGGATTACAAGGCAAGGAGAGAACATGATCACATCTGCAATACTAAAGGGATAGATAGAAAGTTTTATTAGTCCTAACTCAGTGCTGCACCCTATGGTACAGCCACTGATGTGACAAAATTGCTTTTCGATATAACTTTATCTGGAATTGTGTTTTCCCCAGTTCACATGGGTGAAATTACAGGAAATTGGATGCCATATATCACAATACAATTGAACTAGCTTGAATGGGTTATTTAAATGCTTTAGGTAACCTGGCATGATCTATAACTTCTATCCAATGACCAAGCTCTTCATCTGCATTCAGGCAGTCTAGTGACAGGTATCTGCTAGGGTGCAAAGTGCTGAGATAACCAGACACAGGATATACTCAGCTAGGAGAGATGAACCCTTTTGAGTTCATTTATAAAAGGAAACTGGTTTTGGCTTTTAGGACAGCCTCTAGATGATTTAGAAACTGGTACTGGCTTATTCACAGAGTTCCAAAGCATTGTTCTCTTTATGCCTTATTTCCTGGGGAAATAAGAAAGAGAAATGGTCTAAGGCACCAGGTACTCTTACATGGAGGTGCCTGCATTCACTCAAGAGCAACCGGACAAGAAAACACTTTCAGCATCTTCTAATTGCTGGTCCATAAATACTTGTAATACATAATAGAGGTAGCACCTAACCTGCCAGGTGAACTGGCCAAGTCTGTTAGCCAACTTGATAATGAACTGATACTTTCATTCCAAAAGACTTGTTTACTCACTGGAAAACTGGACCTTTTTCTTGGTTTGTCCTTGTGTTTCATATCTGCATTAAACTATGGGCGAGTTTGTCAGTACATTTATGCCACAGGAACACTCTTTCTTTTGCTGCATCTTGCTCTCCTTTCCTTTCTTTTCCAGCATGCAAATGCTGTTTTCTTTTTTTCTTGATAAGTCTTGTGCTTCCATCCTGCTAATAATACCTATTTTACTTTTCATGCCAGTAAAAAGGGTATATCAGCTTGCTAACTGGTAAAAAGATAAAACCTCTGCTTATTTACAGACTCACATAATCAAATTTGTTTTGTTGTATAAGCACATCCTTTTTAAAGTATATTACTGGACTGCACTGTTTTCCCTTTTTTTTATCATTGATTGAATTGGTTATTTAGTGACAAATATAATGATACTATGGATGTTTGTGGAGCTGTAAAGGAATATTCAATATTTTTACTGCCCTAGGAAAAGGCTTTCTTTTAGTTTTACTCTCTGCACACTTTGCTTGGTAAACTTAAAAAGGAAAAGAGCAAACAGTAGGAAATCATTAGTTGGTACTGACAGGTCAATACAGTGAGATTATTCCTATAGACTCTAGACTTGCTGTGTGTTTAAAGATAAAAAGTAATATAATCGCATTTTTTCAAGTTCTTACTGTCTAAAGAGAATGTATTTTTATAAATAGGGCAATTTTTGCTCAATGGGTCCACAAGTGTTCTCAGAAACTGCAGCTGTAGAAATATTTAGGTACTGGCATAAGGTTTTGTACAGATTTCTGAAAAACTGGGAACCAACACACCATTTTGCCACTAAACAGCATAGATTTCTATATATTTTTTACTTCATCTCAATTTTCAGATCATTGAAGCATCTGCCAAGAAGCTATCTGTTTCCAACTGGATGGAAAATTATTCTTTGAATAAAACAACATCATGCTGTGTCTTCCATGGAATCCTCTGACAGTGAGAGGAAACTGTAATATCATAATTAAAAATTGTTCCCACAATTCAGCATCATATTTTTCAGTTTCAGTTTAGTTTTCTAAAACTAGAGCCTTACTTAAAATTGTATTTTAATTAGCAAGAGGCGTCAAACACCAAAAGACATTCAGCAGGGGTGTTTGGGTGCAATTTTAAAATTTGAAATAGCCATCTTTGAGGAATTCTAGTGTTTCTCAATGAAAATATGTATGCTGTTTCCTTGCTTGGGATCTGACACAATACCTTTTCCAAAACGTAAGCTTTACTTGAGAACTTAATACAGATTGGATTAGGACCTTCATTTTTGAATGTCCTGTACATTTACGGGTGATAAAGACTGTTTTGACCTATCCTTTGGTTGCAGATTGTCCTATGAAAAAACACTGCAGAAAAAAATAAGCTATTGGAATCAGTGATGTTGTAGCATTTCTTCTAAACAGAAGCATGTTTAATGGTCAATAAAATGAGCACTTGGCACTCATTCAATTTGATGATTAAAGAATTCCTGCCTTTACAATAACAATGTTATATTACAAAATAGCATTAGGAAACTGCACTGACTGGTTTGCAATGAGTCACAGCTATGCAAGTATGGCTCTGCAATTGCCCAGGCATGACATCATAAAACAAACTGTCACAATACAGACTTTAAAAAGTATTTTAAAAAACTGTGGTTGGTTAGTTTAAAAAGGCCAGTATTCTCTGAGTATCTTGTGTGTTACATATGTGTGTTACATACATAGTCAGACATATCTACTGGCAGATGAGCTTTCCATTGCAAGCCTTCGTGCGTGATTTTGCAGATATCACTTTTACTGACATCAAAATATGAAAAAAAAAAAAGAAATTTAAAAAAATAAATCAAGGGATGGGAGACCTTGTGCTTTTCTTTGAGGGCAGAATATTTTCTGTAGGTCTAACTTTTCCCTGCTTTCCATCAAAGGCAGAAAATCCTGATGTATACAGTTGGCTCAATGTGACTGGTTTTGGCATTGCTCTGTAATCTGAGAACTCAGAGAACTGGCACATTTAATGTTTCATTACATGTTCTAATATGCTTCTAATTCCTACACCGGGCTTCTAATGGCCAAACTATGGTGCTGACCTATTTCATTTCATACAGGCAAAGATAACAGCATTAGAGCCCCAGTGTTTCATCTTGTTCTATCCTATTGTGAGAAGCTTCATCGTTTTTCCAGTAATCAATTCCTGAAGTTTTGACTGGTATCCTAAAGTGAACCATTTAAAATGAACTGCACTAGCTAGTGAAAAGTCAAAGGAATATGAATACCAGAGGTAGCAGTAGAAATAGCTAAGATTTACTTCAGTATCTCTTCTGTCACAGTTTGAGGTAAAAAGCTTAGCATTTCACTTTTGTCTAAATTCAAAAGAAATCTAAATGTCAAAAGGAAACATCTTTTTAATTCAAAGAATAATTTTAGGATTTTGAGAAGAAATTGTTTCAGTCAGGCCCAAGTGTGGAAGTAAATCTGCTGAAGTTTTTCAGAAAAATTTGAGCAACAGACAGATAAACCATAGTCAAACACACACTAAAATCTCAAAACTCTGAGCTTAATATCATGCGTAAATGTCACTAGGTTATGGAGGCTGTGTCTCTTTTTAACCACTTAATACACTAGTATAATTCAACATGAGCAGGGGCAGAGTCTGAGCTATTCATATTCTCTTGTTTTGACTCTTCTTCTGAAATTCTTTTCCAGTGATGTGTTCTTCAATACCTAGCAGAATTCTGTAGAGGAAGAAATCAAATTTGGAAAGACATTTATATGCTCTTGTCAGCAACTTTTTGGTGCTTATCTTCAGCATCCCAGATCACCCCTTTCAATTCTAACCAGTCAGTTCTGATTTCTTTACCCTTCCTGGATACAAAAAAGACTAAGATAAAAAGTTGCTCTAGATGTTTTGTGACAAAAGGGCAGGACAGTAAAAGGAGTCAGCTGGACTGGTTACATTTTCTTTGCTGGAAAAAGAACAAGAAAAGGCTCCATAAGTGGGTTTCAAAGCAGGTTACATCCAAGCCTTGTCCCCTGTTTAATACTGAGAGGAGAAAATACAAATTGCCAACCACCACCAAGTGTGTGTGTTTTCATACAGTGTCGCTGCTGGGAGCCGCTGAGAAGAGGCAGTGGTAGGAGGTAACATGATATCATACTTGCGAGACAGGTCTCACAGGGCTAGCGAGGCTGAGTCCCCTTTAAATTCAATCCCAGTTAACAGACTGGACTTGTGGCATTTCTCCATAGAAAGTGAGGTTCTGATGCTAACTTCTTTACCTCAGGCTCCATGGGTCTATCAAAAAGGTTAGAGTCAAACACCTGCTCTTCTACAGGTAAAGAGGTTTCTGTATGCACTTACAAGGTTTGAGATTGCCATGTATTTTATGGTTGGAATAGCATATCATCATAGAGCATGCTCTGCTTTGTCAGAACAGTTTTCCTTTCTCTATTTGTGGTTAGTGAGGTGCCTACTCTGGAGCATGAAAGTTTGTCTCTGATTTACCTGGATGGTATTTTTATCACACCCTTCCAAGTAACCTATCCCTTTTTATGTTTTAGCCTTGGTTCATTAGCTTTTCACCTGGGGAGTGTAGTAAACAGAGAAAAATCAATTCTGACTCAATCCAGCTCTCTAAACTTTCTGGAGTTCTTGTTCAACACTGAAACCATGACCCTGGAGAGTCCTCTTTCATAGAGAATATATATTAACTTTGTCAGTCAGTCTGATTAAATCTCTCTCCTCTTCCTTCTCTCCTTCTCTTTTCCCTGTCTTCTAGTCTCTTTTTAGCCTCTTTTTATGCCAGGCCTTACTGAAATGAGATATAACAGAACCACACCAGTTTTGCCATTAGGAGATTGCTGCAGACATTACCTGATTGATGGCTACTCTATGTTTTCTTCTGAACATGTTTTTTACTCCTGTCACCTCCTCTTCTCTCCCTGAACCCAGAGTAAGAAAAGGGAGACAGCAAGTAGGTCCCACTAAAAATTCACATTGTGCTCCTCTGCATCAGTAAAAGCAAATGTATCCCTTGTTCTGAAGCATAAACTACTTGCGGCAGAAAATGCTATGGTTTCAAGGGAAGTCTGGAAAAGACAATAGAGAGGACCTTCAGGACCAGAATTAATTAAAACTTCTCTCAAGTACAGCACATCAAATGGAATTTCTAAAACCCTCAGAACAGAGCAGTAACCTTTTTCACATTGTTTTTATATCTTACTTCACATAAAAAAGACACAAGACAGAAAGCTAACAAAACATTGATAGCAAGATTTCCTCCACAAATTTTTAAACCTACTTAAACTTGTAGAAAAAAAAAGTATTGAAGTATTAATTCCACATACAGAACAAAGTTATCATCCTAGTGGAAATAGCCTATCTTCTGACATAAGCACTGTCACTTTACATTGTGTCAAAACACAATTTTATTATAGTTCTAGGCCATATGTCTAGTGTTGTTTCTAGATGACAGGCAAGATATGAATACACTAGTTTGGATATCAGTATAGAATAGTCTATGTTAATTATCCTTGAAGAGATGCACTGTAATATTCCTTTATTTCTCCTAACCAGCTCAGAGATTTTTACACAGCAGTGAACTTCCAGCTCAGAGATTTTTACACAGCAGTGAACTTCCCCACCCAAAGATAATTCTTACTCATAGATGCCAAGTACTTCTTACATAAAAAGGCTTCTAGGAGTTCCAGATTGAGCTGAGCAACTCTGGACTTTGACATCATAAAGAAAGGGCCAAACTTTGCAAAATGTCTCTGAATCCTGTATTACAAACTCATTTCATTGGTAACAAGGAACCACAGCTTGAGTCTTAGAAAATCCTTTGTGAATGTGAACTCAGGCAACCTGCAGAATGTCTTTGACTCTTTCTTGTAAGAGTTCTGTATTCCAAATATTGATCTTAATCTGAGTCCAATACTCTGTTATGGAATCTTTCCTCTGAACTGGTACATTTATGTGGGACGTCTATGTCATATCAACTCCACCCTTCCTTCTCCACTCATTTTTACACTTAGTCTACTAATTTCTCTAAAGTTAAAAAAAAAGAGACAATATATAAAACCCTAAATTGGAAGGCCACACCCTCTAATCTTATCTGATAGCACTTAAAGGTCAAGAAGCATGCTATCAGATGAATATTGTTGCATTTTTTCTGAACTGGAGGAAATAACTTTGGGTATGCATAGCAGGAAGGCTTGGTCAATGGGTCCTGCACTGTAAGCAAACTTGCATTAGAGGGCAGAGGGATGGCCATTTTCCTAGAGATGATACTTTTTCTTTCCATTACTCATAAGCAGATGCACAAAGCAAATGCTACAGCAGAAGAAGCCAGTAGGTCTATCCAGTTGGCCCTATCTCTACCAGAGGTCACTGCCAAAATCCTTGGAGGAGGTAATAAAACCTGTGTTATGTACCTAATTTCATGATAATATATTATAGGGATACATTTCTTCATGATTCCAGTTGGTGATCAGTTTATGTCTTGAAATTATCTGTGGATACACTCAATAATTTTTTTTTGTGTTGGCAACATCTGATTATTAGAAAGCAAGCAAATCCAGTAACATTAAAAGCATTGCTGAAACACTGCACAGCTCATCTTGGAAAATTCTGCATTTGTTTTTATTTTTTACAAAGAATGTTACAGATGGCATTAGCATTAGCATAGAATTTGCACAACTTAAGGGCTGTTTTAATAAACATCTAGTGCCAAAGTCAGCATCAAAGTCAGCACTGGAAAGAGCAGGTGTAGCTTTTTATTTGCTGTTTCTATATCTTAAACATGATCCTCAGCCAGAGACAGGAGACATTTTGTATAATATTGTGAAGGAGAAAAGACAAGATCTTGTGATTTGCAGTTGACAAACTTGTATTTGCAATATAATACAAATTATATATTCTCCTCTCACAGGATGGAAATGTTAATGTTGTGAAGCACTGTATAGAACTGATGATTCCTACCGAATGTGTTATTATTACATATTATCAGCGTGGTGTGTTGTGACTTCTCAGTAAGTATGTCAGCATTATATTCATCAGTCTCATGACTTAGTACTTCATTCCATTGTAACATCGCCTTAATTGTTCTCTAAGTGACCAAAACAATGGAATGTTTCACAGAATGCTCCATTAAGCAAAAGATGAACCAAGGAATACTGGAAGCATGGAACCATTTTAAAATTGGTACTATCTCCTGAAACTATGAAACATTTATTTCTAGGGTTCCTATTTTCTTTCCACGTTTTTCTCACTCCCAAGTACTGTATACCTTCTTTTAAGGGAAGTAGCACGTGTTTATGCCAGACCCTGTGAGATTTCAAGCGCTTTTCCAGTGTTATTCCCTTTAATAAAAGGAACAAACCAAAATAACGACAACACAAAAACCAAAACCAAACAAAACCAAATAAACAAAACCAAAACAACCACCAAAACCAAGAAGCCAACATCTCAAGGAAGGTCTTCATGCCTGCAAAAACTTCAGGAGAAGAGTTATAGATAGAATATTCAGAAGAATTGGAAGAACAAATGAATAAGTTTGTATGCTGAAAACTGGAAAGGCAGTGACAACTGCAGTGCTTATATTGGTGAGTTTACACTCTCTTTTCTCCCACTAAGCTACTTCTTGGAGTCTGCCTGTATTATTTACTTTACATATTAAATCAAATATGCTGCTAATGGGTAGGCTGAAGATACAAACATCACAAAGCAAGAGAGTGCTTATGGGTGAGCGTAAAAAGGTGTAGCTCTAGTGGACATGGGTCAGGTTTATGTTTCTAGACTCGTATGAGGATTTCAGACCTCAACATAAGCTGTAAGCTTGAGAAAATGGAAGCAAATATTTCATTCTATTTTACAAATGGTCAGTGAAAAGGTAGGACAGATAATGACATCAGAAACACTGTAATTACTGACAAATCTATTTTAAGTGTCTTGATTTAGAGCAGGAAGGTTTTTTTATTAAACAATCTGATTTTAAGATGAAAAATAAACAAAAAAAACAAGTTCTTTACATTCTTGAACTGAATAATCTACCAATAACCCATAACTTGAGAATGTGACAAAATATTCCTTTTTATTTTCAAAAATTTATCCTGAATGATGTTTAAACCACAGAAATTTATTTGACCACAGGAAAATGCTTCCAGTTAGCAAGAACAAAGAACATTCTCAGACTCAAGGGCAAAAATATATCCTAAGAACTCAGAATGAAATTTACTAACAGTGGTATACATGAACTAGAAAATGGTATTATCTTCTGTGAAAATGATGTTGCTGCCTTACATTTGAGCATGAAGTTTTTAGGTCTGCATTGAAGAAAACAAATCTTCCATAAGCCAAACGGACAATACACTTGTACTTGAGGAGAAGAGTTTACTTTGGTCATATTTACAACTCTGCAATAGTTCCATATATATATGTTGAAATACTTTATTTGATCTGAGTTGCAGAGAAAGCTACAATGCAATCCTAGCAACACTAATAATCCTTTTAGATTTAAAAAACATTTAGCAATTTGTTTTAAATCTAAGACTAGATGTTGGGGTGAGGATACAGACTGCCAGAGATTTAAAAAGTGATAAATTATCTTTAGAGTTTGAAGCGCACCAATTAGGAGCAAAATAGAAACCTTTGGCAATAATGTGTGACAGAAGGAGAACATGAACTGAAGGCCTCTGTATTCTGAGCAAGGACTTTTGATGGGGAAAGTGATGTTAATTTAGCACTCCCACCCATTTGTCCTGAAGCAGCTTATGCAGAAAAATTCCCTAGTAACCCACACAAGCCCCATCTTTTAAAATTAACACACATTAGAAGGGACAAGGAGAGCTTTCAGTTGACAAGAGAGTTTGTGTAAATTTGAATCTACTATTCAAATACATAATTTTGAGAAGGCCAGTACTGAAACATAAGCTGCAGAAACATGTTTTAACAGAGGAAAACTGCCTAATTTTACAGTGCAAACCTTTATTTCTTCTTTCATAGCATCTGACTGAAACCAAAGAAGAGTTAGTCCATGACCAAGAATACAAAGATGGTATTTTGTAATAACTCCTAGATGAGTGTTTAAAACTAGATCCTGAGATGGAATGGCAACAGAGGAATTACAACCAGGCTGTAATGCTTCAGAAATAAACCCAAAAGGAGTAATACTGTACATCCAGCACCACATTGGGTATGCAGCCTTAGCTGAAAAGAAAACTGTATAACTTAGCTTAGAAAAAGTCTTGGGGTTTTTAGTGTGGAATTGTGTGACTATGTAACTTGCACCTTTGGTTGCAAGGTGCATACAAATTTCAACAGGTACAAACAACCCTTTGAAAGAAGTCTTGTTTAGCAAACCATTCTTGTGTCCCTCTTCATGTCTCTGAAATATACTGGCACTTCAGTGCTATGGTGTTAAAAAGGGAACAAATTTTCCTAGAAGCTGCTGCTGAAAGCAGACACACTTAGCAGAGTACACTTTTCAGAGTGCAACACTGCTATTTTCTAAGAATTGGAAGAAGAGTCTATCAGCATGTCACAGTCCCTTTCTGTTTCAGAAAAAGAGGTCCAATACAGTCTGGCCAGATGACTTGATGGCTCACTTCTAAGAAGAAGCCAATAATTTGGGCTAAGTCACATTGTAAGGAGCAACTATGGAAAATACTATTTTATGATTGTGTGCACTCTATCCACAAATGTTATGTGTGCAAAGACATGGTGAACTTAGAGTGGTGTTTTGTTCAGGTCTGTTCATTGTAGTAATAGGATAATCACAATGAATTGCTACTTTTATTTCTGGGAAGACAATTTGGCAAGGGATGTGATCAGGAATTTGAAGGTGTTCTTTCTTCAGAAAATGAGCCACAGTACACTTTGGGAGAATTCAAGCAAGTGACTGCCAAATAACTGACAAGTAGAGCCAGCTCTGAAGAAACAGACTGATGGAAAAGGTGAAACAAGTGGGGATAATGTTACATGTCAATGTTTAACTACTGCAACTCTCCTTTCCATGTTCCTTTAGAACATGGATATTTAGAGTGAAGATTGATGAGGTGGAGGACTAAATTATGCCTCTCATAAAGGCTGTCTCATACATATATTTTTCTGTTCAGCACAAAAAATAATGAACATCAGAAGTGGCTGAGGAGATGCTGATAACTCCAAGGTTGTGGGTTTGGTCCCCACATGGGCCATTCACTTAAGAGTTGGACTTGATGATCCTTGTGGGATTCTTATACTCAGAATATTCTGTGATATATGACTCTGTGACTAATGCTGCAGAAGACCTAGCTACCCACATCTATGACTTTACAATTGAGCAGGCCTCAGCACAGTTAAAAGCAACAGCAAAAGTAATTTCAAAAAGCAAGATCCCGTATCACATGGATCTTTGACAAGAGGAATTCCATATAGGCCATCAGAGCTCAGATCAGTACTGAAGAATGTTCTGGAGAGTCCTACAGAAGCTGGACATAAAACATGATATGTTTTATGTATGCCATTATAAACAGGTAAACAGCCCATGGCCTAAAGGGCATACACATGTTGCTTCAGGTATTGTTGTCTTGTCCAAGATAAGAGAGTCAGAAACTATATGAAAAAACAGGTCAGCTGTCATGCAAAGCTGGAATTCCAGAAAAGTAGAAGAAAGTCCCTTACCAACAGCATAGATAAAAAGTGGCATTCTGGTCTGATTGGAACTTCAAAGGAGTTATGATACAAATGGCACCTCAGGTTTAGATGTTGTTTTACCCGCTACATTCATGTTTAATTGACAAAAAAATTGCTTCAGATCCATGAAATTCCATTAAAATTTCCTGAGAATTTCACTTTACATTCTTTCTTTGAAGTAAGAAGAACAGAAAACCTCAGTGCCTGGGATACCTGATCTTAGTTCCTATGTCAACTATGTACTGAAATCTCTAAATTCTCTTTAAAAATCAGGAGTTTTTCCTCTGAAGTGACCATGGTGCCACTGACACTGAAAAATGTAAGAAATATGTAACAGGAGCAAAAATTACTAGAAGCAAAAGTGAAAAAAACCCCACAACTCGAGGATCTTCAGGGTATCTCTGCACTATTGACAGAAAGTACTCCACCTGGAGCCATAGCTGGAGAAAAAATAAAAAAAATAAACGAAAACTGAGAACACAAGCATAATCCTGATTATTGATGATCAAGGAAACTCAGTACAAAACTACATCCCTAAAAAGTTTCTAAATCTTACTTCCAATTTCAAGTCTGTCTCTGTGGGGAGCTGACAAGTTAGACTCTTGACAGAGAAAAGCAGAGATACAACGCTAAATTTTATTGGTAAGGGGTTTTTTTTCCCTTTTTGTATATTTTGCCAGAAAGTTTTCATTGTAAAAGAAAGCCTTTGTGAAATCTTGGCGGTGAAACTTTCACCATTTTTAAGTTGCTTTTTAGATCACTGGTCTTAAATACAGACAATAAATTTCGCACTTGTGAAAATGTAAAGTCCTGTACAGGAACCACAGAGGTACCAATTTCAGTATTTAGGAAAGGCACGTGATCATTTAGGAAGTAGATGGTCGTTATTGTTATCTCATATTCCTTCATCATTTTTTGATCATTTTATAACATTTCTGGTTTTATTGGTTTTGTTTCCTATTCAATACATCGACATTTGTAGATTTGTAGATTAGCTCAGTGGAAATGGAAAATTGATATTATTTTTGCCTGAGTTGCAAAGTTTTTGTTCATTAAATATTTTCCACTTTATAGATCTATAAGATGCATTCTTATGCTGCTGATTAATTGACCAATTGCAATAACAAAAATATTGTCAGAACTTCTCTTCCTTTGAAATGGGTAACATTTGCAATGTTATGACCATTATCTGGTAGTACGAAACAAGAAAGTCTGTACTTTCTTACAGTAAAAGTGCTTAGTGTCTAGAATATTGTGGAAACAACAAGTTAGCAAAAGAGATTTTCTGCATTTTAGGGCTGTGCTAAGGCCATTTGGAGCTGTAATGATGACATTATGTAAGCCTCCTGACTGCTCAGTTCCTAGAATGCTGCCTTTCCTTTATTTTTCACCTAAGGGAGTCATGGTTTATCTCAGAAATACCTCACTCAGCAGCTGGCACCTCTGGCTGCCCATCTTTGAAATGCAAAGGAGGGTAGATGCCAGCAGAAGTCGACAGGGAAGATGGTAATGAAAGTCCATATTTTTGAGGCATCCTTTGAGATGCATAGTGCAACTCACATATGCCTAAAATTAAGCTTCACCAGAAATATGGTATCTTTCACTGAAAGAAAATATTTCAAACTCAGAAACACCTCCAATAATTTAATTCTTTTAGCAATTAAAAAAAAAATTCTAGGTATTTCCACTGTTTATGAACGAAAAAAAAGCATTTTCCTAAATGAAAACTTAACCCATAACATACATTATTTTACCAAATGGAGTTTGAGATGTGGAGTCTTTGGAAAAATAAAGAATGAACTTCCCTTTTGGCAGATTTCTAGATAGTTGAATCTCCTTTGCTTTTAAACTGTAGGAAAAACAGCTTCTACTTCTGAAGTAAAAATTGGTTTCATGGCCTAGGCTGACTATCTTTGAGCAAATTCATGTTCTCTGACAGAGTATGTGTTGGTTCAGGAATGATTACAGAAATAAGGAGCTGTAAGTTTGGCTGTCTTGTAGAAGATCAAATTTGATAGTATGGGAATTTTTTTGTTTATTTTGTTTTGCCTTTTTTTTTTTTTCTTCTAGCTCAGGCCAGACATTGCTCAAAGTGGAATTCATGTTAATATTGAAACTAGCACTTGAAAAAAACACCTTCTACAATCCACTTTCTACTGACCCCAGCTCTTTTCCTCTGGAAAAAAGAAAATGTGCCTGAACTAAGTTCGCTAGTTTTCCAGACCCTTAATCCTGGCAGAAATATGCTCTTTTTTTCCACTGAAAGTGAAATTAATCCCATTCAAAAATGTTGTCTAGCAGTGGCTGCTGCTGTTGCTTTATTGACTGTTAAGACACCTTTGAGTATGGTTGAGAGAGTGGGGAAAAAATAGAAACATTATTGTGCAATCAATTTAGTGTGTTTCAAGGTGATAATAGAATTGTAACTTACTGCAGCATTTTGTTCTCACAAACCATAACTGTTTCTTAAAGGAACAAACAGCCCACGGTCAGGTTCCTTTGAAATAATACTTATAAATGCCTTTGTGCTCCATTTTGAGAATGTTTATTTCATTACTAGCTCTGAGGGAGTGCCAGATCTAACTATGTTGATTACTTGTCCTTGGTATATACTCCTTGCTGGGGCTAACATCCTTACTGTTACGCCCTGTCAGCTTTTAGGTTAGATCAACTTGGGATATAGATCTCCTGTTGTCTTATCTCTACCTATCAGATAATTAATTAACCTCTCTGGTAAGCTTTGTATTCTTCTCAGTCTTTGATGGATCTTGCAGTTTATCAGAACTGCAATTCATTAATACGCAGATCCTTTGGTTAAGACTGTGTCCTCAGGGCTCCAAGGTTTTCCTTGCACAGTGTATGCAGGCAAAGAAATACAATCCTGCTTTCCAAATCAACAAGCAGTGAATCAATGTTCTTGTCCTTTCTTACATGCTTACTCCCTAATTTCCATTCTTTTTCACTGCAGCTGTTGATGCCTTTAACTTTGTTATGCTTGTCTATTTTTTCTCCTATTTAGTTTTATTTGAGTCTGCTGTCAAATAAAGTGTTCCTCAGAACACTGGTTATTTTAATATAAAATTTTAAGCTTTTTATCAGAGCTTCATAACCTCTGCACAGGAGTTGAAAACTTGAACTTTTGTCTTCTATTATATTGATGCTTGTTGCAGGCCAGAATTTAGGTATGTGTACCAAGAAGGCTGAGGTGGCAATTCAGTCAAATTTTCCAGCAGAGATTATGACCCTTAAGGCACTAGTTTTGCCATTGCAGCTTAATGGCTTGAAGTCAGCTTAGGGACGATTCTTAGTCGTGCAATCCTGTTCTGCCAGGTCCTTTCCCACATGAATTTCTATTTACATATTGTATACACAATATAAACAATATTCCTACATAGTACTAGGAATAGACATAAATATCAGATACTGTTCTCTGAGATGCAGCAGCATAGCCTATGCCAATTTGAAAAAAAGTCACTGTCTGGTGCTCATTTGAAAGAAGTCTAAATTTTTATTGAGGTAAAGAAGATGGCAAATTTCCAATTGTTTTGAATATTTGAAAACTGTGTTCAGTTTTTCAGCACTTCACAGGAATGTTTTCATGACAGAAACCCATGTTTTGGAATTTTCTTTCTCAGTTAACACTAGAAATTCCTTTGAGTGGTACCAATGACCTTCTGCCTGTGCTGAACTTAGCACCCAAATGAGTCCTGGTGGTTCTCAGTGGCCCTACCATTTCTCCTGAAGCCAAGTCAGAAGGCTCACGCCCACCTCTGAGCAGTTAGAGATCCAGTGATTCCAGCTCATATCCTGCTTTCTCTGTTCACACCTGTTGGTCTTTCAGGAAAAGCACAAAGCCTTTTCTTGTGCTACAGGAATGGAAACAGAAACTTTGCTAAAAGTAAAAAAAAAAAAAAAGGTCCTTAATGTGTGTGTGTTTTAGCAGATGTCAAACCCTTGATTCACACTATTTGATTTAACAGTTCGGCAGACTTTCCAAACCATCTACTGGTATGCCGTGATATCAGTAGATGGCCAGGAATTTCAATAACCATGCATATCTACTGTTTAAGCCTGCTTAATATTCTTCTTATTCTTATGAGGAATGTAATGTTCACAATTAAGTTTAGAATTTAGACAGACTGCGTAATATAGCATACTATTCACTTTCAGAATTCTTTAGAAGTAATAAACCTGGATTGTACATTAAAATGTGATATGACTCCCAGATGTACCCTGACTATTTTTTTGGCACTTGGCACCACACATTATTTTCCACTGGTTCAGATGACAGGCAGAGCCCATCTGAGGCAAAACGAAACAATTTCCAAATGGTGGGCTTGATAGTGCAGGTGACATTAAATAATTAACAACTTCTCTTTCAGAATCATGCTTCGTGCTTTAATTAATATCGCTTCTTAAAATAAGAAGTTGTTTACCATTGCTGCTTCTGCAAGCTGATTGCTGCTTGCAAAAAACATCTGAGACATGACTATGCCCAAGGGATTGCTTTCACTTCATTGTTTATAATAACTACAAACAAAGAGCTGCAAAAGCTCATCTCGCCATGAGGCATGCTGACAATCTGCCAGTTTAGCCACCAATAATAATGAGACTGGCACAAGCAATAAGCTCAGTGCAAATCTAATGAGGGCCTGTTTCAATCGCTCATTGATAATAGAGCAGCTGCTAAGCACCCAGTGTTTGGGACGTACACACACGAGGTATGTGTGCCTCCAACCAGTGGAAGGGCAATTTCCCTCTCAGTAAGGCTTTAGTCCTATCCAGAACATGTGTCACCTTTTTAAAATTTAATTTCTGTCTCCTGTCTCAGAGATATGATCCAGGCCAGCCGTGCTCAGGCAACGGGTGTAAATCATTTGGGTTCTCTGGGCCATGGAGAGGGCTGGAGAGGAGGCTGTGCTGGAGCTGGAGCTGGAGCTGGAGCAGGTGCCCATGCGGAGCTGAGGGTGCGTGTGATGCGCTGGGCTGCCTGTGTTGAGCCCGGGTAACGTCACTTCCGCCGCTTAATTCCTGCCGTGAATGCAATTATGAGCAGATGGGCAAATGACACAATTCCACTGCTAATGAACTTCCCTACTGGGGAAGAGGACAGTGCATTACCCTTTTGTATTTCAGACTCTTAATTATCATTCTTGGAGTTTGGTATGGTATTTTGTGTTTGGTTTTTTTGGTTGTTGTTGTAGTTGGGTTTTGCAGGGGGAAGGGATTTGTATATTTTGTTTGTTTATTTGTTTTCTCCCCAAGCACAATTATTCCACATCTTTGAATTTCAAATTCTTTTGGAGATGTTTAGCTAATTTCTATTTATTCTGGAAGGTTCTGAGGAAGTGTCAGAACAAAAGGGTTTTGTTTCTAAATGGAAACAATCATATTTAAATGCACAGCTTAAGAGAAGTAGAAGCCTGTGCTAGCCTGAGCTCTTAAATACCATTTTCTTCTTTCCTCAATTCCGATTGCCCTACTTTCCAACAAGTTTTCTCAAAGCAGAATTTGTAGATGAAGAGCTCATAGCTCTGTGGTTCATACATCAGTTTAAGAGGAATGAGTAGGAAGAGACTGATTTGGAAAAGTATAAATAACATTTTTACTGAGCCAAAGCACAAGCAAAATGAAACTCTGTAAAAGTTGATACTCAGGTCCTAAATTTCGAATTTCACAAAACTAAACTGACAAAAATACATTCTGTATCCAGTTGAAATATATGTCTCAGCATCAAAATACCATGAAAGGAGTGATGCTAAGCATCTAACTGTAGATCTTTTCCCCATGTCTTCAGAAAGAGTGTTGAGGAATAAGATGGGACGCCTTACACTTCAGACAAAAAATGGTAAAAAAGTTAACAGTTCCATCATCCTAATTTGCATTTCTTTAGCATTCTGAAAGTACATGGTCATCTTCCAGATAAACAGTTGGGATAAGTGTATCTGTAGTTCAGTGCATGATAATATCCCAACGCAAATCTGACAAGAAAATATTAACTCTGGAGATTCAGACAACAGAATGTTGTTTTTCTGCATTGCTGCTTGTTAGAATTGTAAAGTATGTAATAGGATTTCTAAATTTCCCTCTATTGGCAGGGCAGCACTAAAATTTAAATCTCTTCTCTGTGTCACCTTTTAATCCTACAGTATTATTATACCACTGGTGACTTGGCCTAATAAGCACTTATATGCGGCATCTAAGTAGGAAAGCTTTTCTCTCCAGATTATTCCTTCTTAGTGACAGCAAGCATGAGAGTCAACCTTCCATGGAGTATTTCAGAGCACTTAAGTTAGATATCTTAGAGGTAAACATTATCAGTGACTTCATATGGAAGGAATAAAAAGGTCTGTTATATCATAATAGAGACTGTAAATGAGTGTCTTAGTAGCGAGAAGCAATTGGAAGACTTTATGTCCTAATATATTATACAACTGCAATGAATTTTAAAAGGCTTAAAAAAAAAGGAGGGCAGGAGAGGGGTAGGAGTAGGAGAAATATTCGTTGAGCTGTGGTTGCTAAAGTTTTGTGAAACAATTGAGTTTTGCTGCAGTAACTTTCCAGGAGCACAAAGAGGCTTACGTATTCAAAGTACCACAAACTGTTAATGGGTTCCACTGGAACAGATGGCAACATTATGATCATTTTTGCAATTAATGCTGACTGCAGATTGTTCTTGAGGCTGCAGTCATAGTTCTCCATCTCCTATGCTACCATAGTATTATCCTGTAAGAGAATTTATTTTTAAAATTTCTGATAACCCCTTCTTCCCCAAGCTACTGAAAACACCTTATATATTTGGAGGTAGAATGAAATGCCTTCTGCTACTTGCATACCAAAGCTCCTGCAAATTGAGACCTGTCTTTCTCCTGTAACTCTGAAATTTAGAGAAATGTGTGCTCTCCTTTTTCTCTTAGGCAATTAAATTGGTGATTAGGAAGCTAAGCACATCTTAAAGATACTATTTATGAAACAAACTGTATGGCAGCATATATCTGAAACGAGCACTTTTGATCTACTGAACGAGTGAATATTTTCTGTCCGTTTATTTGGGCTTCTTAACACTTTTCATTGCCAGCTAATCTCAGCAAGTAGGCGTTTTGGTTTGTTTTGGTTTGGGTTTTTTTGGGAGGAGAATGTTGTCGTTGTTTTGTTTTTTAGGCTGAGTATGATGATCACACACACTGTACGGATTAGAACTGTTTTCTTTGCAACCTTTCTTTGTATGTCCAGCAAACTCTTGTATGGACCAGAGACCATTAGTGATTTGCAATGTCTTTGAAAATAAATCATACTATAACAGGCACAGACCTTTGCCTTCTTGGAATTAATCTGTGAAACGTGTAAAGTGGATAGATTCTTTTGCAGTTAATCCAGGTGGAAAGACAATCTGCTATCATCCTACAAACATCAGTGGAATGCCTTGTCACATTAAAGGGAGCTGTGCGGGAAACAGGAAGGACTATTCTGCTGGCTGTTAGCACAACTTAATTTTGCCATCGGAATTAACCAGTTGAGCACAAATTAGCTCAAAGGGAAGTTTTCATGAATAGCTGGAGGGTTATCAGACATTGCTGAGAACAAAACCAGGGAGCAGAGGGATTGGGGAGCACCTCTGCTTTGTCCCAGCTGGTATTACTGCCAGGTAACTGTGTTAATCAGCTGCAGTATCTGATCCCCACCCGCACATGCCCTGCCATGGCACACACATGCAAATGCCCACGGCAGGCACAGCAGGCAGTGATGAAAGCTGCGGTCCTCTTCCCAAAAACATTGGGCTCAGGTGCCAAGGATCTGCTGAGGTCAGAAGGAGCTGGAGCCAGAAACTCTCCAAGGGGCAACGTTTCACTGCAGAGCCTGGCAGCTGGTCCTGCTCCCTGAGCATCACACGGGCCATCCTGTGCCAGGAAATGTCCCATGGTGGGTCTACCCCAAGCTAGGCAATCAAAGGAACATGACATCTATCAAGGACCCTCTTCCCCAACAAAATAAAGGTTTTATCACTTGAGTTTCAGTTTTCACAGCTCAGAATTTAGTAGAAACTTAAGCCTTGGAGCCAGGTCTTCCAGGGAAAGAAAATAGTACTGGTGGGCTGCACCTTGCTGCAGTGAGGAGCAATTGCTTCCCAAGAGTCTGCTGTATTTTGGAAGGTATGCCTTTCAAATGCAGCACAGAAAATCACAGCAAGTGCTAAAATCTGGCAGAATTCCGAGATGTCCCATTAAAAAGTGAAGAAGTCTTGTGAAATCCAGCTCATTAGAAAACCTGAGGTTGGGGCCTGATTTCTGCATTCAGGTTTTATGAAGGTGAACAGCTTAAAGTGACAGGTTAGCAGAGTTCAGATGTTTGGTTTTTTCAAGGGTGGCATTGTACAGAGGTAATTGGAATTTCAAATGCTTCTTAGAGTCATATCACAGTAATAAACTGATAATTGTACAATTTTTCTTGATACATAACTTATGTAGAGGGGAAAATACTCTTTTTTTCTCCCACAGAGTATTACTGTAAATTGTTGAATTACTTTGCTATGCAGATAAAGTTTTTGTCTCCTGGGAATTGTTCTAATAAAATTGAAAATTTATAACAATATTAATTTTTTTTTTTTACCAATCAGGAGCCACAGTAAGAGGTAATCATGTTGTTTATTTGTAAACAATGGGCATTTTAATAACAAGAAAGTAGTTTTAAGAGGATTTTATTATTACTGCAAGAGAACAACTGAGATTTAATCTGCAGTAGGGAATATCAAATGCTATAAATTTTGTAGTGAAAAAAGGTCATAGATAGAATCATTCCAATTGAGATGTAACACATGGAACTCTACCATAAATCTTAAAAATGCATGTTGAAAGATTTTCTTTGATGTTGCAAAGGTTTTCAGGAAATATACTCATCTGGGGCTAAAAAATTATACTTTTACTTAGCTAAAAAAAGTTTTATTTTTGCTAAGTAAGATGTATATTAGCTAAAATAAAGTCAATTGAAACCCTTCACAGCCAGGAATCTCTTATAGGCCATGAAAACCTATTGCGAAAAATGTAGAAAGTGCCAGTAAAGATTTATCTTAGTATCTAACCTAGAATCTAAGTGTTAATCAAACTTTTGATCATAGAATCATGATTTAAGTGAGAGAGAATATCTGGAGAGATAGATCAAAATGTACAGAGGAAATCTTTTTAATTTTATGCATTTATAAATATTTAAACTCTTTTGTGGATTACAAAAAGAAATTTGGGGGATCCACAAGAAATGTCATTAACATCTTTGTTTTTTCCTTAGGAGAAACTGTCTGAAGACCCTTTTTTTTAGTCTGGGTATGATGTCATCACTCATATTATACATAGAAACTGTAAGTATTGTATGCAGCATACATGGAATCATATATATTTACACAACAGTTAAGCTAATGGGGCTTTCCATTTAAATAAAATCAACAAAGTAAATCTTGAATAGACATAAGACTAGGGCAAACACAAAGGATCCCTATAAAAACATCATGTAATCACTCTGCATTAAGTTCATTCATCTGTGCAACGGGTAGATTTATGTCTGCCACATAACATTGCGATGCTCTTTTTATTAATATTTCTAAAAAGCAGTGACATCATTTAATTAAACAGGCATGCAAGTAGCTGGTGGTGTTTTTTATCTGTCATCAACTGGCATTCATAAGTATTCTGTTTCTTCCTCCTTGAAATGATGTCTCATTCATGACAGAAAAAATAGAGCTGGGTGACAGGAAGTTACCTATCTTACCTCTCCAGCTGATGAAACAATCTGCCTTCTCCATGTCCAGTGCAAATATTGGCCTGGCTTTTTGAGAGAGATGTTGCAATCTCTCTAGCACATCCACTGAAGTGGTTACCTAGCCTTATCAGGAGACTCCTATTCTTAGTATATGTTCATTCACTGCTGCAGTAAACAAGAGCTTTTTCATCTTTCTTCCTCTGTTTAGCCTTTTTTTCCTAGGCTATCCAGCCCTTGTTTCTTCAATTTTACCTTGTGGACCATCTTCTGAGGCTCTCTAATCATTCTGATTGCTCCCTGTTGCAGCTTATTCAGTAACTCAGCATTTTTCTTAGAAGTGAATAGTCTGAAATGGAGGATGAAATTTTAGTAGAGATTTTATACAAGCCAAAGCAATATGATTGCTTCATGTACAATCTTGCTGCCTATCTCCTCCTATGTATATCCTTGGTGTGATTGCTTGGGGTGACATTTACTCATTCGGCTTGTAATCAACCCTAAGGCCCAGAATCTTTTACAGAACTTTTATCCAGCCAGCTGTTATACCATACAGTATTTGCAGCTGATTATTTCTGTTTAAGTGTAGCATCCTATATTGTGAGGTTTAAACTTTCAGATCTAAGAAAAGGTTTAATATTCCTTTTCTTGTATAGTAATAATAGGAAGATTTTGTCAGTTACATCTTATTGTTTGCTTTCATTACTTTTGCTAATGAAATAATTATTTAATACATTTATTAACTCCAAAAAGAGTTTACTGAATAAGAATATTGGCTACTTAGATCATAATTCAGGCACTGATTAGCTTGAGACCACTCAAGGAAGAAAGTTTGGCCAAAAGAAAACAGAGACAGAGGAATTTCTGTGCTCTTTTATCTGTATTTTAATTTATAGTGTTCCTAAGCAAGAAAACTACTTTTTATAAACAGTTTTCCACTTCTTTTGACTTTTCAAATCAACTAGACTCAGATTTTTACACACTCACCTTGAAGTACTACATATCTTTCTTCAGACTTAAAATAAATAACCTAGTGTTGTAAAATTATAGAAATTAGATAATTGTAAAGAATAGAGATTCATCAGGCAGTCTGAATTGAAATAACAGCTTTTATATAATAGATTGTACAATACAATTGTATCAATTGTTAGTGTATAGTAGAAGAATAACAACTTTAGGAATAAAAGCATAATATGTATGTTAAAGAACTTAAACTATTTATTCTCATCTTTGTTTAGCTGGCACATAACACTTGTTAGTTATTTTTACATGGAAAATGCATCCATTGAGCCTACTGATGTAGCCAGAGCGGTCAATCAAAGATGAAATGGAGCTGTACAGTGAAAGAATTAATTCAGACACTAATAGACAAGAGGAAAAAAGCTTACATCCTGCATTAGGAGATTACTAGCCATAGCAACATAAACAAACACTTCTTGATGTCTCTCTTTTCCAGTTATACCAGATTATTTACCAAACAATGAGGAAGATTAAGACACAGGTTATTTTATATTTGGCTTATTTTTAGAACCACTTTTCTGTTATTGATTTCTCTTGGAAATGGAATGGAACTCTTTGCCAAAAGAAATGTTCCACTGCCTAGTTGTCATGCACATTTACACTGTAGACTCCTCACTGCTGGTCTTTTGTTCTGTTATAAATATAGTGTAGTTGAATAAATTGTAGTGAAGAAAAGAAAACTAAATAATGCTTTTAAACTGAATAGTGCAAATATCCTGAAAGAACCTCTCTGCAGCCTGCATTCTTTACTTTTTTTTAAATGGCCATCTCCTGCAGGAACTTTGTTTTTAAATTTCACACTGTGTTGCATGAAGTAGCAATCAAGCTTGTGTGTGCTTTTCAGATGGGTTAATATATTTTTCTAGTTCAAAAATATTTATTTTTAAAATTTTATGTTGTAAATACAGTTTCCCAGTGAGGGGAAAGAATTTATATTGATTAAGAAGCAACTAAAGGAAATTTAATTTTCAAGGAGAGATGATGTTTTCTTAAAAAAAACAAAAAACATTACTGTGTTATCTTTGGCTGTCTACAGCAGAATGTACTATGACCAGGAAAAATTTTGGGGATGTGGTTCCTGCTGGAATGTGGTGGGAATCAATGTCTCAGTAAAAGCACTCAGAACAGTAAGCTTTCAAATCATGGCAAAACTTCTTATATTTTATTTGCAAGCCACATATAGTGTTTGTGAAAACCAAGCTGTCATTTACATATACATAAGGCGATGATGCTTTATGTGTTTTATTAACCAACTATAAACCTGCTTCTGAAATCCTATCCTTCTAAAGCAAACAGAAACACAATTGTTATCTGTAGCTGGTGTGCGGCCAAATGAATTTAATACTCTAATTTTAATTTTAAAAAAAATTCCAAAGCAGTTCAAAAATTCAAATTTGTCAACTTATTCATCAGCATTTTTTGCACTAGTACAACTCTACTATTGAAGAAATTGTAACTATCTTGGGTATGTAATAATAAGTAATTTTGGTCTATCATCTCATTTAGGCAAAATAATAAATATGTGGCTGGTTTAATCTCCAGAGTAGTTCTACTGATTTGCTCACTCAGGGTCCTTGTTACTTCACTGCCCCAAAGATTCCATTTGTCATTTCAGCAGCTAAATATTCTATTATATGTTGTAGGAATTCATAACCATCCCAATATGTAGTCTTTTCTTCTTCTCCAATTCATCCAGTGTCACCAAATTTTATTTCTCTTTAGGCATAATGAAATTACTCATAGATTTTGGAGTTGAGACACTGGGGCATAAGGAATACAATGTTCTAAATTATCTAGTGTAACTGAAGAATAAAGGTTTTTGTGCCCTACTTCTGAATTTTGCAGCACACTCTCCCATTGTATATGTTTTAATAGAAGCCCAGCTGGAAAGAATGAGCACAAATGGTTTGTAGTGTAGTTATAACACATAGCATCAACAGAATTGATATCTTTGGAAATGTTAAGTCTCATGAGCTTTTCTGCTTCAAAAAAACCAGTTTGCTTTTCTGCATGGTCAGGATATTTTTGGATTTTAAATGTAAACTGCCCATATAGATGTACTTATATATTAAATGCATATACATTAAACATACTACATAAGCACATATTTAGAAATACATACAGAGTAATAAATTTAATATATTTAGTGCATATTCATATATATATATATATCCTTGCTTTTCATTCATTTCATTTTCATTCATTACACCTTCTTCATCTTTTTTGATGACATTAATTTCTAGTTGTCAGGATATCACAGTACACTTCAACAAATTGTAAAGCATTTTGTTAATTTCTAGCATTAAGTGAGAAATTATATTAAGAAAAAAATAAGGACAAACTTGAAATTAAAATTCTGTGTCCTGTCCTCACCACAGATCACTAGCACACTTGCGGCTCCTTTCAAGGGTTATGTGAAAAACAAGTTGTTCTCAAACTCTGCATAAAGCTTATGATGTTGGACAAGGCATGTAAATCTGGACAGCTTCCCTGCTTCTCGGATAAGTATCATTTTCCTTCTTCCCCAGTGCTGGTTTCCTCTTCAGATAGGTGGGAGCTGTCCCTTTCCTTAGATCAGTGACACAATGCTCAACAGCACTGGTGCAGCTTTTTCATGCAGGAGACTGAAGAGAAATACTGGGATGTGGTTGCTGTGGCAAGAAGCATTCCCTGCCCTGTACGGTTTACGCTGCATTGTAAATACCATGTGCAAGCTCCACTTTTAATCCTCATTTGTATAATCAGTGATTAATTTACTGTGACTTAATTCACAACTATGTATTTAGAATTTGCACACTTCATTTAAGGACTGCACCTTTATTATCTTCAAAACCATGCAAAGGTTTCTGCAAGAAAAGGAAAAATTTAAAGGCATCTTTCTCAGCAGTGACAGGGGGCGTAGAAGGAGGGGCTATTCTTTGTTTGTAGCCATTAGATGTCTCAATTAGCAGAACATTTTTGAAACATTTTGCATACAGCAAAATTAAACTGTGTGATCAGGAGTCAAAGGCAACTTGCTGGAGTAAGTCCTATCAGACTGCTGTTTCATACCAATAGATGTGGGAGCCTACCACGGACTGATGGAAGCCATGGCTGTTACTCAAGGTACACACAATAACCAGAAGGAAAGAGGAGAAGGAAACTGACTGCATCACTAGGCAAAAGGTCCTGTCTTTCAGCTGTTGAGACAGCGCTGAAAGCCTTTTCAGGGATCTGTTTGCTACTTTTGTGCATGAAGGTGAGGTACTGGGAGGGTTATTGATGACAGGAATGGGGTAGAGCAGAAGTTTTCTTGTAGGTAAGATTAGTTGCAAAGGCTATCCTTGATGACTAGTGGGAGTTAAAGTTAGAGCTCGCTGCAACCAACATAACTACAGATTAAAATAATAAGTAAACAGACTTTTGGATTCATACTGAATTATTTGAAAAGGGGGAAATCTAAGAATTAAGCTGTTAATTTAGAAACCAGTAAACTGAAAAAAAACTCCAACCACTTTATTAGCCCGTCTATTGGACCACCACAGTATATAATTTCTACACTCTCTGACCTATGCACTAGTCTTTACAATGCATGGAGAAAAGGGACCATAGCCGTACTAGAGATGCTTGGGGTCTTCTGGCAACAGAAGACCTAACATGATTTCAGTTGCAAGGGGAAAATTTACTTATAACTTGCCTCCATTCCCCCTTAGTCAGATGACACCAGCAAGTATTGTATATTAGAATAACTTTTCTAGCTCTTTTGCAGTGTTCTGCTGACAGTTTTATTTTAGGATTTTTATCAAATGATAGTTTTGCAATCTTATTGTATTAAAGGGGACTTGTGGTGTTTCACACATGAAACAGTAGCAATCATTTCCAGTAAAATGAAAATTTCTGAAGGCAGTATTTTACAGTGTATGTTACAGCTGTTCACACCACTATACTTACGAAGGCAGTAGCTTTCTGTTTCTCTGTCCTACATAAAATAAGGAAATACTTAATTAGATTTGCCACAGTGGCTAAAGTATGAAGGTGATGAAATTATTCAGACCAGAAACCACATGCAGACTTTAGCACTAGAGGAAGAGAGACACAGTTTTGTTACTATCAAAGCAACAAAAGACAACTCAGTATCATAATTTAGACATCCAGTATATCTGGTTGACATTTTTCTTTCCTTCCTACTCTGAAAATGAGATTCTTATGGAACTGAAAAACATCCACACCTGCAAAAGGTCTTTATCTGAGTAAAGAACATAAAAGCATTTAAAAAAACTGTTCACTCTATTTCCAGCCCATTTCTTCTTCCTAGTTTATTTTCATAAATAAAGATTACACTGCTGGAATTCTCAGTTTTTCTCAGTGTTTCAACACCTATTTATGAGTTTGGGAATACCCTTTTTATAGTATCTACTTATCAAGCAGTATAAATAGCTACAACAAAGCAAATATTATTCATCTGATCTACAGATCCAATTTAGGTTGGAATTGTTCAAGATCATAGAGTCCAACTTTAAATCTAGGTCTTACAAGTCCACCACTAAATTATGTCCCTTAGTGCAACATTTACACATCTTTTAAATATCTCCAGGGCTAGTGATTTCACCTCTTCCCTGGGCAGCATATTCTAGTCCCTGGCAACTCTTTCTGCGAATAAATTTTTCCTAATATCCAATCTGAAGCTCCCCTGGTGCAACTTGAAGCTGTTTCCTTTTGTCTTACACTTGTTACATGTGGAAGAGGCCAACTCCCACCTGGCTACATACTCCTTTCAGGGAGCTGTAGAAACTGATAGGGGAGACTTGTGTGCTTCAAACTCCACCTGCTCTGGGCACCCACTTCAATTTCTTTTTTGTACTAAGGGGTCAAAACTGAAGACAGGATTCAAGGTGCAGCCTCAGCAAGGCTAAGTACAGGAGAATGATCACTGCCCTAGTTCCCACAGTACTTCTGATACCATCCAGGACACTAAACTCTAGGTAGATGGCATCCAAAGCCTTTCCCTCATCCACTAGGCAGGTCATCTTGCCATAGAAGAATGTTAGGCTGGTCAAGACCCTGCCTGGGGCTTGTGGTTCCCCAGATCCTCCTTCTGGCCCTTCTTGTAGATGGCCATCGCACTTGCTAACTTACAGGAAGTCACCTGGGACCTCCATGGTGAGCCAGGATTTATGGCAAATGGTAGAGCGGCTTGATGAGCACTTTTACCAACTCCATCAGTCCTCTTGGGTGGATCCCACACTGTCCCAATAGACTTGTGCATTTGTAGGCGGTATAGACCACTACCATACTGGGCCACCTCAATTATCCTGTCCGTCTTCTATTTCAGCTAATAGCAAAGATTTATGGAAAAGAGTCGGACAACTGGTATTTGTAAAATGATCCTTCACATTTTGTGCTTTCCATGAATGCAGTAACCAGTGGTTTTGAGGCAGACATTTTGGAGCAAAGTTGTTTTTAGCAGATACCACTCAATCTTATCTTTATTCCTGCAAGTGAGAGTCCTTATTAGCAGCAAAATTGCATATATTGAGATACCACTTGCCTAGACTAAGAATAAGGTAGATAACCAACCAATTTGCCAGCGACAGAGTCAAAATAAAGAACATCCTTAAGTGTAAGTGGACCTTTCCCTCTCTATGGAAAAATAAAAAAGTAACTAGACTAAAGCAGCCACAGAGGAGGTGGCTGTGGCATTCCTATCCTTTTGCTTGTGCATAAGCCAAGCCTTTCTGGAAGCCTTGACCCCAACCCTCTAAGAGTTAACAGCATTTTAAGTGCAGTTCTGCCATGAATTTAATACTAGTGCAGTCTGTAAAAAAAAAAGAAAAAAAAAAAAGGAAGACAGATCTAAAAAGGTTGTTCAAATGCAAAATTCTAGTTCAGAGCCTGTGTCTAGATATGCCATTTGTTAGCAGAGCTTGGAAGTTAGTGAAACTTAAAGCACCTTTTGTATTTCCCTGATCTCCACTCTTCCACTCTTTAAGCAGGTTCTGCATTGAACAGTTGTCAAGTAAAAAGCATTTCAGTCTGGAGAGCAGTGAAAAGAGAAAATCCATTCTGTATAAAAATGACCAATCCCTCTTATGACATTTATTGTGAATTCACTTATGAGATATTGGATAGTACATATGTGTCATAACAGAAGGATTATCCATCTCATATACTCCTCCATATGTAGCTGTGCAGTATTCAGGTGTGTATTTGCATATCCACATATAAAGACACGTGAAAGTCTTGGCTCATAATGGATGTCTGAAGCCAATAAGTCCATTTCCTGCAATGCAGCAAGACTACATTATCCTGAAACCTTGCAGACCGTCATTATCTATTTAACCTTGAAAATTTCCAGTAAAGGTGGTCAAGCATCCTCCCCATGGCATATTCCCTAAAGCCTAGACCTTTCTTATAAAGATTTTATGTTCATCTAAAGCATAGTTTCCCTGTAGCTTTCCAGTACACCTATTATTTGTCTGTCAGACCATGCAAGGCTTATTGCTCGATGTCCCTTTTGTTACATCCCCCAGCATATTTTGCCAGTTTTCATATCTCCCCTCAGCATGTTTTTTCCTAGATAGTGTCTTATGGGACCTGTTTTCTAAATGTTTAATCATTTTTTATTTGTCTGGGAACTCCCTAATTTGCCTGTCATTTTTCAAACGTGATGCTTAAAATCAAATGTAGGACTCCAACTGATGCTTAATAAACACCAAGTAGAACAGGGTAATTAACTTATTTGGGTTTAAATTTATTACTCTTAATACAACTTAATACCCTATAGCATTTGCTTCCCTTTTGACGCAGTTCGTCACACACACACACACACACTCACACTTTGATCAGAAGGTATGAACTAAGAACTAAGTTTATTTAAAAGAATCTGACTCCACTATATAGTATTTCTACAAAGGCTAGGGGTTGGGGGAGAAGGTTGACACCTCACCCCATCCCATTGGTCAAGACAACTGTCCATCAGCTGTCCATATCTCTAAGAATGGGAATGAAAACTTTCCTTGAAACTACAATAACATTGGCTGTGTTTACAGACCAGAACGTGAGAAAGAGCCCAAAACATGAAACTGTGAAACAGAAGAGAAGGCTGAAAAAATCAGGGAGACATCCTTTCACGCATTTTTTCATTGCAAAAGTTCTCTATGTTTGACTCTTAGGTACTTTGTCACCCAGCACAAACTCCTGTCCTTCTGTTGCATGTCTCATTACTCTCCTTGCCTTCTATATTTGAACACATTGTTAATCTTTCACCTTTACTCTTCAGTTACTTATTACCTTTGCTGGAGAGGATTTTTTTTGTTCATTTGAGTCATCAAGTAATTAAGATTTTATTAATACTAGCTACAACTTATGAAGATGTCTCTTTCTGTTCCTTCCAAAGAATTTATTGTCTTCCAGTTTCAAAGTAAAAATTGGTTTAGTGTGTGTTCTACCACATCCCACACAGGGACCAATCCAAATATTGTGTAGTGAAGGATGGGCTCCAGATAGAAACTCCACTTGATATTCATTTCAATATGACATCAGGTAGGTTAATAATTACTTTCAATATTTGACTTGCTTTGACCAACTGAGGAGCATTTAATTCCTTCCACATTCTGTTGACTTCAACTGAAGTACTTGTAGAATACAGTTTAGTGCCAGTAATTCCTTCTCTGCTGTTGCTAATCAGCTGAATAAATTAAACTGTTTGGGCCTTAAGCTGGTTATTCTATCAGTGCATCCCTACTATTCATGGGAGTACACCTAAGTACAATGAAAAATTTGGGGGACTCTTTGGCTTGCTGAAGCAAGGCATGAGATTGAATTTCTGATTCCTTTATGTGTGTGTATGTGACAGGGTGAAAGAGTGTCTGAGGGAAATGGAAATTTGGAGGAATGTGGGGGAAAAAAGTGCATGCTGGCAAGTTTCCAATGGTCTGTGTTAAAACATTGCAGGTGTGTTATTTGGGAATTTCCATGTGGCCCAAAGGTAAAATTTGAATTGATTTCATTCCTTTGTGCTCACTGTCTTTTTATCAGACTGTTTAAAAACTTTAATCCTTCTGAGGAGTGATAGATCATTTACTCCATGGACAGAGACTTTTATTTCTTTTGCTGGAATGTTAAGAGGATAGTAGGTTTTTCCCTTGGCTAGCCAATAAGATAAATCATATTCTGAAATTGCTAGTAAATATTTTTACTTCAAATATAAAATGAAAAAGAAAATATTTCAGGCACTTTTAAAACTCCTTTAATTTTCATCTGCCTCTCAAGTCTCCACACTGTGATACCTAAAATTTTAGGCATATTATAAAGGAATTACAGACAAATCTTTGGCGTTCTAACCTTCAGTTCTGTATATAAGTCTTATCAGATAAAAATCTACAAAATTGAAGGAAAATCATAGACTTCAAATGGAACCTAGGGAACTTTACCCTATTCCTCTGACTTATTTTTATATTAGATTATGTTATCTGCTGGACTTCTTGAAAACATAAAGTCATATTTCAAACAGTAGAATTTTAACTGCTTATACTTCCAGTGATCAAAGACACTTGCTAGTGACCAGTGCACATTTTTTTTGCTTGTAAAAATATTATTTCATGTTGATGTTTCAAACATCTCTACCAAAGAAAAAATGCCCCCAGCATGTTTTATGAAAGAATTGTGACAGCATTATTAGATAGTTGATTTAATCTTCCATTTCTTCACAACCATAATTTAATGATACTGGAGACAATTGATGCATGATGCCGCTCTTTCAAGTATGAATATGTACTTGCTTCTTTCCTACTGCTAGTCTGCATTGTATTGACCTTCTGTACAAGTCTTATGCAGTAAACAAACTATAAAACATTCTTACAAAACAGATAGATTATACACTGCCTTCTGTTGGAGGAAAAAAAACCCAACAAAAATCCAAAAGGCTATTTTTAAAGTCTTATTTTCTAATGAAGTTGTTTTCAAGGCATGGTACTTAAAAAGATGGTAAGCTTATATGTGTATTGATGCAACAAAGATCTTACACTGTTTTTTTATTTGTTTTGTTTTGTTGTTGTTTTTAATATAGATTCTAAATGATGTAAAAAGGTCAGAAGAGAAATGTTTACTGGTTCTCTGTCTTTGTAATATGTCTGATGTCAAACAGACTGTATTTTTCAATCTGCTTTGCATGTGGTATCTCATCCCCTGTCCCCCTGAGCTGAAGTTATTGATATTATACCCCAAAATTCAAGAGAAAGGGTATTTCTGTTGAAATTTAATGACCAGTTTCAAATTAGGGATTAGCCTGTAGAATGAAGAAATGTCAGAGAAAGGCAAGCATTTAACCATACCCAAGGATCTGGTGGTCTTCCTTCTGAATTAAAGAGAAGATACTTCAATCCAGACTCATTCTGCCTTGTTTACTTAAACTGTAAGCTCAGACTCTGGAGCACCCCCTAAGACTGTGTGGTGTCTATCAGCTTTTTGTTGTGACCTTCCAATGTGCTACGGTAATATAAACAGCCACAGTATCTTATCCTGCCACTGTCAGTATTTTCTGATTTTAAGGAAGATAAAAAACTGTCAGTGTTATGGTAATTGTTTTTTGTATCACAAAATTTTACCCAACTAAAATTGAAATGGATGTCTAGTCCCTCCAAAATAACTTGAATTTCCAAGCTAGATGTTTGGACACTTTTAAAGAACTCTTGAACACTTACCAAAGATATCAATCTGATTGCCTCAAGCTGAGAAGAATTATGTCATGAGTTCCATAAGATTATCTGGTTTTATAAGTGTCAATAATAAATGACAAAAAAATTAGCTTATCAAGAAAGGTCGAAATCAGCCTTTAGAAGAACAGAGCACTGGTCCTCACTATAAAAAAATGAGAAGATGTGTTGAGGTCAGCAGACTCTAATCAGGCAAACACTGTTTCTTGAGCATGAAGACAGCTCAAAGGCACTAGATTCACTAAAAAACAAAACAAAACAAAAAAGCCTCAGGAGAAATTTTGCTAAAGTTTGCCTAACATTTTTTAGACATTTCAAAATGCAATTTTAGTTTATTAAAAAAAAAATTGCAAACATTACTCCTTGTTTTTAGAGTATTGAACCTAGCCATAATAGATACACTCCAAAAGAAGAACTTAAGTTTTTTATTACACAAAGGGAAGCTGGAAGGCTATTGCAGAGACAGTGAATGGACTTAGAGATCCTTTACTCATATTCTTTAACATAAACTGCCCTCCATTTTCCTAACCATTTTTTTAATTAGTAAACACATTTATATACATGAAACATATGGTCTGTGTTCTGTAGTATTGTCAGGGTATTTGTGTTTCTAGTAAACAGTCAAGGGTTCTAACCACAAAACCCTTATAGGCAGATTTTTGGTATTGCTCAGACTTGATTGTGTCACTTTTTGCATAGCTAATAATAGTCTACTTTCTAGTTCCTAAGGCTTGTTGAAACTTGCAGCAGAGCATTCAAAGAGTGAAATATCATTAAAAAAAAGCCAAGTACAAATTTTCCCTAAATAGAAAAAAAATACAGATGCCATTTCTTGCTCTGAAGATCAACTTTTCTTTGAGCTACAGCTTCAAATGATTTACAAGTTTATCTATAATTTATGTAAAATACTGCCAATCATTTCTTCCGTGTCTCATTGGTATGTCCAGCCAGACTTTGCTGTGACTAAGTGGTCTTTTTCCTGTCCTAAAAAGCCACTTCTTAAAATCTTAAGAGCAAAACTAAAATAATCTTAATTTTTAATTTTTTTTTACATAAATGAAAGATTTCCAAGTACTTATTTTCACAACTTTTTTGGTATGCTTCCATGTTATTTTTGTGAATATAATAGCTATATTCAGTGCTGAACATCACTGTTGTCAAATGTACTGATAATTCCTCTGATGTCAGTGACAGAAAGATTGTGTCTTGTCAGTAAGAAAAGCAGATGCCTTGGGCATGTTGAAACTGAGAAATTAGATTCCCCTAGGAGAGCAACCATGTGAGAACTCTAAGTAGTTACCTTCCAAGAAGGAACTGGTGAACTGATTTATAAAAGAATGAGAGCTGACACCTTTTCTCTAAACTGGAGTCAAGCATGCAGTATAGTTTGCAGAAGTGTAATTGAATTTTTTTTCCAGTTGTGTTCTTCTGTTTATGTTCCTCTGTTTTTCTCTAGATGAGTTTAGCACGGACATGTATCAGGGAAGAGGATATCAGTATGCAGCTCCAGATAGAGATAGTTTAAATAAAGGTGTGAGTGACCTTAAGTTCACTCTTGTGTTTCTCTACCAAGACACTCATGCAAGTGTTTACTGCTTTACTAACCCACCTATCCTTCTTAGGTATCTTTCTAACATTTTCCATTGTAGACTTAATGTTTCAGGAGTTGCTTGAAGATGCTGGATATTCTAATTCTGACCCAGGAAAGCCCAGGAGGAGGATGTAGCTTTCAGCTGCCCTCTAGGACTATTTGTAAACTAGAGCTGAGCATGTACCAGGGAGCTTGGCTGAAGCAGCTGCTGTGGTTCTTGGCAGAATGAGGCTGCCAGGGTGTTCCATTTGTGCAAGAGGCTACTAGAGGTTGTGAGTCCCTCTTCACTGACTATTTGACCCAAAATCTGATTAAGGACACATTTCTCCTCTGTTATCTACCCTTTGGATTTACACGTTTCCTGCTAAGTTATCCTTTTCCAGCGCTGCATAGAGGTATTTGAATTTATTTAATTTAAACTTATTGAATATCCTGTTTTCATAGTAGAATGACTTAGCACTACAAAAGACAGGCGCACATAGACTCTTCATAATTTCAAGATGTGGTAGGCAGGACTGAGCCTTACAGATAGCAAAGAAAGAATGGTTTTAATTAAAATATAAACATTTTAATAAAATGCACAGCTGGCTGGAGATGGTGTATTTACTGTGGCAGATCAACCTTTTAAACCCTTTCAGAAAAGGGAGGAGTTTTTGTTTAAAGGTAGAGGTCACAAGAAGAAATAGCAGCACATGCCAGATACAGAGTGATGTTCCAGATTTAGGTACAGATTAGGAGAGATGTAAAGAGTTAAGAAAGAAAAAAAAAAACTGTAGAAAATGCAGAGTTATCCTATAAGT
Source organism: Donacobius atricapilla (assembly GCA_013397315.1). Taxonomy (NCBI): domain Eukaryota; kingdom Metazoa; phylum Chordata; class Aves; order Passeriformes; family Mimidae; genus Donacobius; species Donacobius atricapilla. Next base: position 78,488 of record WBMY01008996.1, read on the forward strand.
AAAATATCTTTTATATATTAGCAACAGGAAGCCTATTCAAAGAAGGAGAATGTAAGAAGGAATTTTCCCAAGAAAATAATATATCTGGGAAATAGCACTGTGATAGGAAAAACATTGACTAGAAATAAATTTGTTCTACTAATGTATATTGATTTACTCTTATTATTGTAAAATATTTAGAATGGTTTTTCTTCCATTCTCTTCTCAGATTTTGAAAATTAACATCAGATTTTTTTTCCTCGTGGCTTGATGTGTTTTAGCATACATGCACAGTACTCAATCCAAAGAACATCTGTTTTATCAGACGTAAAGTGGGATTATATATTCTTGTGAAAAACGTGGGTTCAGAGGTGGCCCCATAATGTGGCTGAATTCAACTATGGATAGTATCTGTCATAATTTAATTCTGGTAGGAATCTAAACCTCACCCAGCTGCTCATTCACATTCAGTGGGATGGGGAAGAGACTCAAGGGTGAAAGTGAAAAAAATCATGGGTTTAGATAAAGACAGTTTCATAGGTA
>WBMY01009014.1:732-66110 GCA_013397315.1 Donacobius atricapilla
AAGAGGGAAATCTTTGTAATTATTGCCAAATTCCCAGGCTTTGTCCAAGCACAACTGTAAAATTATTCATTAAAATTCCGTGTGCTTTTTGAGTAGTTTTTGTATTTGTTTTACTTTTTCACTTAACATAAATATAAGAAAAACTATCCTACCTTTTTATACTACGTTGAATCTCTTTGAAAACTAAAATTGTTTCTGCTGTGATTTATTTTTATCCACAATGTGCTTTTTTTCAGTTTTTGCTTTAATGCTTACTCTTTGAAAAGCTTTATTCTGTGTGTAAAGTCTTCTATAAATCTATTTATCATCTTAATCAATGAAGTCACATTATTGCATTAATTTTAATATGTTGTCAGTTTAAAGCTATTATAATTTTTATTTCATTGTAATGGACCATAGAAAAAATTTCTTTTACAATTTCTCTAAATCACCTTAAAACATAAATAAACTGCGTTACTAGATGAAGTAGTTTCCTTGTGGTTTTCTCAATACAGAATCAAATGGTCTACTTAAATGCATTGTCTTGTATCTCTTGCAATAGAAGTTGAAAAGTTTCCATAAATATGTAAAAACTTCCCAGTTACAGCAGCATCAATAAAGCAAACCACAGAGACCTACTGCCCTAAACTGCTTACCATTTTTTAAGGGTTTTACTGAGTGTCTTCATTTTAAAGTGGAAGCTTGATTCTGGTTCACACTTCTCCATCTTTGATTCTGCATAATTAGAATTATTCTTCTGTTCCAACTCATAGCCTATATACTTATTTGTATCTCTTCACCAACACAATTTCTCCTTTTAAACTTTACAAATCCTGTAGAACAAAAATACTTGTTTTCATATATAATTGATACTAAATCCTAGTAACAATTGTCATCACCAGCATTATGTACTTTTCTTTTAAGAAGAAAAAAAAAGAATTGTGTAGGAACAGCTACTGATTCTATTCTTGATTGGCTTTTTAGAGCCATACTCCCTTCCACTTACCTTTCATTCCCTCATATAGTTTATATAAAAATTTCTGGAGGTAAGGAGGGACCCTGGGAGATAAAAGTTATAAACCCCCATCTTTCAGAAAGGCAAGAAGGAGGACCCTGGATGTTTATAAGCAAGGAAAACCTATGGAAAGGATATGGAGCATGTCCTCTTGGAATATCCTTTCAAGTACGGAAAGAACAAGAAGGTTATCAGGCACGTAAACATAAAATCACCAAGACAAAATCATGCCAGACCAAGCTGAATGCCAGTGAAGATGAACTAGGTGCCTCTGTGAATGAGACAAGAGCAGCAAGTGCAATATATACTTTGAGTTTACCAAAGCTTATAAAACAGACTGCAGTCTCAGGAGCTAAGGAAGTATGGCCTGGAAGACCAAAATCTGAAGGCAGATGAATTGACTAAATCAAAAGGCAGAAATTACTGGCAAATCTCCGGGCCTGAAAGTTGTTTTGCTTGGAAAAAAAAATAAAAAACTGTTCATTCATTTTGCATGCTTTAATGAAGTAATACAACTACACCAGCAGCTAACTCCATCAGGCAGCAGATGTTATGACTCTACTGAGTGGCTCATATTTATAACGCCAGAGGTTCTTTAAGGTGGTAAAGACCTAAATGACATCAGCAACCAGTCCTCTTATACTCGTATTTCAGGATTAGAAAAAACTTCCTGAATGGGTGCAGGCTTTGAATACTTTGGTTTAGCTTTACAAAAACTGTTCCATAAATCCATTCGGGTGCTAAAGTTGATGACAATTTGACAGCTGAGAGTCTTGAAGGTAGTCCTTAAATGGAAAATTTTGGAAAGATAACACTTGTAAAGGCCTCGTGTGTTTGGGTTCTGTGTGCTAAAACTTCCTCAGGCCTTACCAACCTCTGGAAAACAGCAATCAGGTAAGTTGATTCATCTATTCAACAGCCATACCTCATACATACTGTGATCTGGGACAAGAATTCCTTTAACTGAGTTCGCTCCTTTGGAAATCCAAATTCTTTGATATAACCAGGGTTCTTTCTAAAATTTCTCAGTACAGTAAGGTACAGAAAGTCCTCAAAAATGAGAACTTTTGATGTTGTTATTGTTTCTTTTGTTCATGCTGTACTAATGCCTAAATCAGGGAATTACATTTAGATGGGAAATAGAAGGATAAAATTTATCTCTAACATTTGCATAATCTAGTTTCTTATTTCATTTCCTAATGGTGATGGGGAAGATGGTCTAGAGAAAGAATACTTTTTGTAAATGGTGACAGAAGCTGGTGACCCAGCTTTAATTCTAGCAGATCTGACTGTAAATAAATTTGTCAGAATTTATTACAGACCAAATCATAATTAAAACTATCTTGAGTTTGCATGGGAATTTTTGCAGGGTTTTGTTTTGTTTTGATTTTTAATGTAATCCATCTGAAATACAAAAGATTTTTTATGGTAAATATAGAGTGAGTTCTGACAGTCAGCCTTTGGACTTTTCATGACTGAAGGCACAATAAAGGAAGAAATTGTCGAGCTATTTTTCCAGTAAACTATTTGATAAGCAAGCTATTTTAATGATAACAGATTATTTATGATCCAGTAAAGATTTTAAAAAAATGTATTATTTAGCTGTGAATTGTTCCCATGAAAAAGTGAAATTAAATGAGGTCTGTGAGGGTTCTTAAACTTCTGTTGTTATTTATTATTTCTGTTTTTCATTTCAGTGCAGGAGAGCTCATCAAGGTGAAATGTAATCTTTTTTTGTGATTGCCTAACTGAAGCTCTTAAATTGGAAAATAAGCAAATGGATGATGAGTATCAAATGAAAAAATAAGACATCCATGCCCACATGAAAAGTGAATACTTTTAATGAAAATATTAATTCCTTAAATATTTGTGAGAATAGGGTATTTAGATAGGACTATCCAGAAAATGAACAATAAAATGTACAAAAATGTCAAAGCAGAAATTGAATTAATCTACCTAAAGATGACTTCTTTATTATTTACATGGTTATAATCCTCAATGCTTAGAATACATCCAACAAGTTCATAGGGGTTTTTTTGCATTTGATTTTGAACAGTAGATAGGAGAGGACAGTCTCCCTCTTTTATGAACCAGCATACAGTTAAAATACTCATTTCATGATGCCAAATAAGGCAGTTGCTTCATAAGTTTCTGCTAGGGTTTTTTTGAGAAAAAACATGTTTTGTTTGATAGCTATGAAGGAACCACTAAAATCAAGCTGTTATGTTTTTTATAAAGTTGCCTGCTATAGTTTTTATGAGCCCAAACTCCACTTTATGAGTATAATAAAAGGCAACTAGCATTCATGCGTGTGTTTGATTTGTTCAGTGCAGGCAGTGTAATGAGGTCTACAGGAGTTCTCTTTGAACAGCTGAGTGGCTGTGCTCTTTTTACTCATGAGTGGCTGTGTTCTTTTTACTCATTATTTTTTCTCATTATAACTTTGAATAAATAAAAAAAATACATAGAAATATTGAATATGGGAATTTTGTTATTGCATTACTTTTAAGCAATGTAAAACCAATAACTTCCAAATTACTGAGTCCTGGAACAGTTTGTCCAGAGATGCGGAGTCTCCCTTCACCAGAGAAATTCATGAACCATCTGGACACAATCCTATGCAATGGGGTCTGGGATGACCCTGCTGGAGCAGGGAGGTTGGACCAGATGATTCCCTGTGCTGCCTTCCAACCTGATCCATTCTGTGACTCTGATATGTGTGCACGTGTGTACGCTTCTGCATGCCCACACACGTGCACACTCACATTTACAAGTGTATAGAAGATGATTTCTCATAGATAAGAACCATACGAAAACTGGGATTAGGGATAGACTTGTGGACAGACATGCAGGTCCTGTAAATCAGCCCAGCCAGCTGAAGCTAAGCTCTATGTATCTCTCTTTCTTCCAAATTGTGATGGCGTGGTAATGCATCAGCAGAGCAGCATAAGGGGAGATGATGTGTAGAGGAACTGGGTTGACAGAAAAAATCAGTTACTTAGAGCTACTTTTGGGCACAGTGAATGAGTACAATATTAATGAATCTCATTAGGTTATGATTTAATTTCTTCTGAGCAAGCAGGGGGTGAAAACAGTGGAGAGACCACAGAATGGTCCCCGACTCTGAGAATTTCAGCTTTATTTGAACTAGGAACTAATAGCTCTGGATTTCAGTGAGGAAAGATGGCAATTTTTTTCCCCTGTTTGTGCTAAACAAAAGAGAAATAATTCCATCCACACAAACTCAAATGTGTAATTTCCAAATGAAACTAATAAATAGGTAAACAAAACCTTATCAGTTGGAACAACAGGAGGATATTGTTCATGTCCTTTTAAAAACTTGGCCAAGTATCTATTGCTTCTCTGAGACAATAGTTCTGGTTTTAGCACTAGGGACATTAGGATGCTAACCTTTCAACCCTGACTACACTGTGCATCTGAGGAACAATGGGACACATAATTGCCCTCTACAAAAAATCATGAGTCCTGCTTAAAAAGACATTTGGCCCTCCCCATGGTGTCTAATAATGCATCCCATGATCAAATACGTAGACACTACAATTGCTCTGTATTATATAATTCCTTACTATTGGTATCATACTAATATGGAAACAAAATTTAGTAACATCATTCCAACTAATTTGTTCTTTTCCAATTACCTTAAGTGGTTCCATATTTTACTTTTGATCCTACTCGTCATTGATGATTCAATGTTTATTTTAGACTCTATTATTTTTTAGCTAGTAGTAGTTAGGTACTTAAATATAGAAGTATTGACACAAATAGAGGAAGTTAAATGGTGGGAAACATTTATATTTAAAATATGTGTAAGAAATGGAATTGATAGAAGAGAGAGACATAAAACCAAAATATACTCAATCATATGAGAAAGAAATTATAAACAAAAAGCATGCGCGTCAGTTAAGGGACTATAATGAGTAAACTGGAGGAAAATAACCAACTTTCAGTAAAAAAAAACTTAAGTCAGAAACTGAATCTAAATACCTCTAAAACTACATAGAATCACTTTATATACTCCTTAATTTTAACCCTAAAATACATACCCTAAAGCACTTGCTTTTTATATTGGATATACTAAACTCTGTTTTCAAGAATTATTAGAAAGCTTCTTCAGCAATGTTTCCACTGAATTCTACATCAAACAAAATTTTATAGAAATAGGTATTTCATCTATTTTATAGTATCAGGAGGGCTATGCATTAATATAATACTCTTAATTAAATGCATTTTAAAATAGCACATATTAAAGGAGCTATCCTGAAATTCTTGACCAGAGGTTAAGCCCCCAGCCAGTTGCTCGCTTACTTTCCTAGCTAGAGTAAAGACTGTCCTAGGGGAGCATGAGCTGAAAACTCACAAGTAGAGATAAAGACAGTTTAATAAGTGGGGCAAAGTTTCACACATAAGCAAATCAAAGAAAGAATTAATTCTTCTTATCAGCCAGCAGATTTCCAACCACCACCTGGAAGGCAGGGCTTCAGCTTGTGTAACAGGTACAAATACCATAATCATGATTACAAGCTCCTGCTGAGCTTTTATACCTGAGCATGATGCCATATGGTGTGGCAAATCCCTCTGGTCAGAAGGGGTCAGCAGTCCTGGCTGTTTCTTCCTAGCATCTTTTGCAACCCTAGCCTACTCACTGCAGGGCAGAGTGAGAAGCAGAAGGTCCTTGATGCTGTGTAAGGAGTCTTCAGCAACAGTTAAAACACTGGTGTTATTTTCAGCTTTATTTTTGTAACAAACGCAACACACAACAGCATATTGGTGCTGTGAAGAAAGTTCATTAATCCAGTACAACTACTGGGAGCTTAAGGAGAAAATTTCAAGGACACACTACTGTGTGTATGTTCTGTTTGAGAAATATTAACACCTATCTGCTATACAAGTGCTCTCAAAACATGTGGATTCATGTCTTTAAAGGGATAGATGAGCTGGGAACTACAACCTGAGGATTCTCATTTTACAGGAATGCCTGAGGAAAATAAACAGTATTTACAGCAATTTTTTTGGTTGTTATGAATACAAGAAACAGTAACAACTCTTTCCATAACTTGGTACCAAAAATCAAAAGGGTCAATGAAACAGGCGGTGACAAAAGACAGTGATAATAACAAACATAAAAGCAAACTGCATCTTAAAATCAGTGACCTTGTCTGCAGACATAGGTGATTCAGAGCCTTAAATCCTAATTACTTCACAGACTTCTGACCAACATGATGTTGTAGGACACATTTCCTTTCAATTCTACTCAGTATGTCTCTTAGGTCTTCTTCATTCTGCTTTGATGTCTATACAAATACTCATGACTGTTCAAAGAGCAGGTATCAGTGGTAGGCAAGAAACATTATTTTGCTGAAATTATCAAGAAATCTATTTCAGATAAGGAATTTGTAAATTCTCTATACAAGAACTTGTCCCTGAAACCACTCTAATATTAGGAATTTAAATTAAGACCTTGAGTTTGGAACAGAGAGATTTTAGCATTGGGCCAATAGAAACCTCACAGGGTTCAAGGATCAGAAATGCAAAGGCACATACCACCAGGGGGATCAGGGAAGCACCTGCCCAAAAAGCAGTTTTGATGGAAAGAAAAAGGGAAGTTCAGCGAACACTAGGCTGAATATGAACTCACATGTGCGCTTTTATCTTAAATAAAACAAATCTTACCCCTCTATGATACAGTTGGATAAGTATGATCAGGTGAATGAAGAAAATTGTTATTCCTTTTTACTCAGTGCTGGTGAGATTGCACCTGGTACACTGCATCCAGTTTGAGGTCACTCAGACCAAAAAGAATGTGGAGAAACTGGAGAGGGCTACCAGGATGGTCTGCAGCCTAGAGAACCTAGGCTAAATAAAAACAGAGATCGAGAGAGCTGATATTCTTCAATCTTTCATAGAGGGACCTAAAGTATGATATATTAATGCCCCATAACTACCTGAAGGGCAGTTACCATGACAGAGATTTGATTTTAATTATATTAAAATATATAATTATAATTTAATTATATTAAATTACTGATATACTTAATATGCTAAGTGACACAGTAACATTATTATAAGGTATGATAACTGTATACAGTAATTCACTATTTCAATATTTCAATCTGTTTGCATTACAGGTGAGGACAGTTACATTATAAAAATCTTGAGAAGAATTGTTAAAAAAATTTCTTTTTGTTCAGGAAGCAAATTCGTGTTTTACTCCTACTTACTGATATTTATCAAACCCTAAAGCATAATTTTGTGACAAAAAATTGTTAATGATAGAGGTTTCAGTATTTATGGCTTTGCTAACCATTTAGTAGAAATTCTTTCATTTAATATTTCATTTTAATATAATTTGAATTTAACTAGTTATTGAGGCTTTCCCCTTAGGCAGTTGCCCCTTCATCAAATAATTGCCTTGGACAGGTAATTATTCTTCACAGTCAGCTTAAATATTATTTTTTATAAATATCAAAATAAAATTTTGAATTATGATCTCTATTTCTGTCATTGTTGCATGATGGATTTTTTTCCCCAGATATTTCTTGGAATATGGATAGCATTACAAAGATCTAAATTTTACATTTGGAATTAACTGAGGCACCAGAGAAAATCTATTACATTACCCTCTTTTAGTGTAATCTCACCTGTCATTAGGTGGTTTCATTTGGTTATGTTTAGGATTTTAGTCTAGGTTACATGGAGAGATATTTACCTTGGGAAACATGAAGGTTTGTTCTCTCCCTTTTTCTTTCTCTCCCTCTATAACTAAAAGGAGAATATAGGTTAACTCAACTTTGGGACCTTACTGACTAAAGTATTTCATTGACTGTAGACAAGATAAACATCAGCTGGTTTACTAAAAATGTTCAGTAAATAAAAACTACATTTTGCACAAGTTAGCAATATTTATCAATCTGATTCTGTTCCAAATATAATTTAAATTGAAACATGAAATATAAATTACCTCTCCCTACAGTTAGACAACCTTCCAAAATTTTGAATTAACTCAAGGCAGAGAAACTACCTTAGACCCTTTTATACACTGTGTATGCGTTCTGCATAAAATAACAGATTCATCAAGGAAGGAAGGAAGGAAGGAAGGAAGGAAGGAATGGATTGAATAAAAGAGAGGGAAGGAGGCCAGCAGGAAAGCATGAAGGAAGGCACACAGGTTGGTGTGCTTGTGCACTCTTATGGTAATAGAGTTACAGTAAACTATATTAAGTAAGAAATATATCTGTAAGAGATATTTTTAATTTGTTAATATGTTAGAGTTTTTTCATTTGTACTTTCCTGGCAGTTATTTCTCAATATCCTTTTTTTGTGATTAATTGCGGTAAATTATAATAATTTATCCAAGTTGAATCTATTTTGTTTGTGATGGCAACTAGCAAGTGATCCCTTATCTTGACCCATGGGCTTTTTAAATGGGTTTTATCCCCCTCTCATATTGATACAGGGAAGTGATAGAGTGCCTTGGTGGGCACATGGCATCCAGTCAAAGTCAACCCATCTTCCCCTTCTATTTAATTTTCTTTCCCTGCTTCTACCCTGCAAGGCTTATCATCTCTGTCCAGATGACTTTTCTCTTTACATCTTATTTAAATGAATTGATAACCCAGAGATAATTACAACAGTACAATAAAGTGTGTAACTTTATTGATTCTATGATAGGGTATTAATTTTCCTTTAATCAGAAGTACAATTAAAAAACTTGCTTTTATGGAGAACAATGTAGAAAATGGCAGATTTTTTTTTTGACTACAGAAATAACAAAAAGAAGTGTTTGGTTGGAAGCTACTTGACAACGTGTTTCAAATGACATAAACTTGGTAAGCTCATTGTGGCAAATAACATGGGGTACTTAAACCAGGAATTAATCTAAGTCTAACAAATTTTAAGCATTTTTTTAATCACTTTATATAATCCAATCGGAAAGGGAAAAACTCATGCAAAAGGTGATGGAAAGCAGACTCATTTCCAACCACATTAATTTACACAGTTCATTAGCTTTAATATCTGACATGACTAAAACAATGAAGTTCTGTCATGGTGCCTTCCAGAGAGTGACCTCTCTACCAGCCAGGTACCGTGGCAGTGAGCAGCCACAGCCACGTCTGCTGACAGGCAAGGCTGATCCTGTGGGTTCCTGCGGGCACCGGAGTCAAGGCACTAGCTAGCTGGTGTGTGCCGGCGACAGAGGTGAGGGAAAGGAGCACTCTGACTGGGGGTGCCACACGAGTTTATTAGAGGACCCAGATGGGACCTCCTCACCTCTGAGCTTCTGCCCAGACAGAGCACAGAACAGAGGCTGGACTCACTTTTAACTGGAGGAGGAGAAGGGGAGAAGGTAGGGGTTTCAACAATAGGGAAAGGCCAGGGAGTGGCCCAAGGGATGAGGGACATCCTCGGGGGCCAGTCTTCCTGAAAGGGAGGGGGACCCCTCTGGCTACAGCCCATCACTCGATGCCCTCCAAGGAGCTTTCCAGAAGCTGGGAAGGGCCCCTAAGTGACAGGCAGGCTACCAGTGGAGGGGAGCAGGGAAGGGGTACATTGTTGTGGGAGGAGAGAACAGGGTACAACCATAGCAAAAGTAACAATGGGGGTGTAGGGATCAAAATATTGGCATACTCAATAAAGAACATATAAAGACACACACCACAACACAGCTCCTATTTTAAATTCATCAGTCTGCCTATACACAGTTAAAAGAAACATTTTTCCTCGTCTCAATAACTGTAATATCTAATTCATTGCATTGGACTTACAGTTTTAGGATTCACACTCTTCAACAGTGCAAATTAATTCTATAAATATCTATATCTATTAATACCAGTAAAATACTGTCAAAACTATACTTACTTTACATGAATGTACGTGTGTGGGAGTGAGTGTGTGCAACTGATTAAAACTTCCCTAGCATGGAAGAAGGAAATGAGCATTTGTGAAGCTCAGAGTAGAATATGGGGAGTGAGCTCAAAGGTTGTAAAGAAAAAACAAAGGGACTAGAGGGTGGCCAGAAGACATTTTAATAAATGCATCAGTTGTCTCTTTATCAGCTGAATGGAGCAGCTGTTTGTGCAAACACCCTTTGCTAAGTGAATCAAGAGAAGCTGTGAATCTCTTCCAGATTGAGACAGACCAATATGGGAGAGATGTATACATGTCTTAGCCAAACCTAAAATAAAAATCCCCAAATTAGTGATCAACAAAATATATTTTGAGAAGAGCACCAGGCTTGAATATCTGTATTCCTTCCCAGTGACTGGGTCTGCCCAGTGATGTGCTAGAAAGCATGCAGACACTGGGCGTGGGAATCATGTTTGTGTTGGTATCTAACTACATAGAGCAATTGCCATGAAGTGTATATGTTGTGGTTTCACTATGCTGCTGTATCACTCTACTAAATCAAGTGAAGCATCAAGTATTTTCAAATAAGTGAATTTGTTCCCTGTGTGAAATATCTAAAAGAACATAGGCAGATAATATTGGACTCTGATAACATATTCACATTCCCTTTAGGAAAAGAGAAATTCATGTGACATTAATTTCATTAAATCCAATGTATTATTTAGAGAAATATTATTTTTGCAAGGGCTGTTCCTTAAACATTAGAATTATTTGTTGCCATTTTCTATCTTACTTTCATATTCCCTTTGCATGAAGACCTTCAAGCATTTTTTCATGTAAAAGATATGAAGACCTGACTCCTAATGTAAAATTATGTAATTTTCATCCTTAAGTTCTTTATATTCATTTTATTATGCAAAGATTTGCAGGAAAAAAAAAAAAGACTCGTATTTGTATTTGAGTGTAAGGATACTGTTCTGGTTTTTCCTTTCCTATGAGGTTCTTGACATTGTATTATACATTCTAATGAGAAAGCCATCTCCTCTTTACAATTCATAGTATCTGCTTTCCTTTAAACTGTATCATGGTCCTGGAGTTACATTACATCTTTAAAAGAAATCAAGCACAAATAGAGCTTACCTTTCCATCTCCCCAAAAACTCATCCGTGTACTAAATATTTAACTCTGAGGATAAACATATATTGCTTTGGATTAGTGGAAAACCTTGTACTCAGTATTTTAAAGCTTTATTTTAGGAAATTTCTTAAAAACATGTAATTTATGACAAATATTTTAAAAATTCTTTTAAAGGCTTGCTCTGGAACTAAGCATGAGTATAGTTTTATGGCTTAAATGTGTTGAGATTTATATTTAAGGTCAGCTTACATATGTTCATGAAAACCAATTTTTTTCCATTTTCCTAATGCAGAGGATGATGTATATTTTACTATTTTATGTCAGTTGAAATGGGCCATTTTTGAGAGGATTAATTTCCTGTAACTGCTGCATATTCTCTCACAGAAAATTTTGATTATTTGAGGGTTTCATTCTGCCCTCCATCCCTGTCTTCCAGCTCAGGGGGCTGGATATCCCATGAACAATTGGTCTTATTTTTAAAAACTGAGGCAAATAAAGCATTTATTACCTTATCTGTTGACAGTCACCGTGTTTCATCCCACGAGCAATGAAGGAGGGAGATTCTCCTTTTAGCGCTCCTTTTGTTGCTCATGTATTTATAAAAATGTTTTTAGTGCCTTTTGCCACAGTAAAGCATTGACATAACCCTTAGAACAGGTTAATAGAAAGCAAATTTTGAAGCTATCATCTATGCTATTACCTCACAGTTGTGGATGCTGTACAATCTGAAATGAAAGCTATTAATCTAGTGATTTCTGTATACAAATCATGACATATGATTACTGAAGTCTATCAATGTTATAATAAAACAATTAACTGTAACAGTTTGTCAGGGAATGTAATGGAAATAAAGTAATATAAACAGAAAATTGATAACAAGGAAAAAGAGGAAGCACCTAATTCTTCTGCCTCAGCATGTATGTCCTTCTGGAGTAACCCTGAAGAGCATAAAGGCGTGCACTTGTGAAGAATCAATAAACAGAAATGGATCAAATCAAACAAGTTAAGAAACAAACAGATTGCAAGCCTAGGGAGAAACAAAACGACAGAAAAACTTTACCCAGGAGAAGCTGACATGGGTATACCCTTTTTTCTGTCAGGAAATATAAAAAGGAGAGTTAAAAGTTCAGGGACTAGCCCAGTGGTGAGATCAATATCAATTACAGAGGAGATGGCTTGGCTAAGAGACTCACATCCCATGCTAAGTCACCAAAGCAGCAAAGAAAGAATCTGTTAAATAGAAATCAATAACTGAATTTTCATTTCTTGTTTTTTAGTGTCTTTTTACAACTGAAAATGCCCATGATCTCAGGGCCCATTTTCAGGCCATCCAGGGCTATCCATTCCGGCAGTTCTGCAGCAGCACTGATGTTCAGCTCCACCTCAGCTCTGCCTTGACCAACCACGGAAGGATCTGTCTGGATTGGGATCGCATCTACTTGCTGACATCCCAGCATGGCCCCATCCCATCTCCATGGTCCCACTGTTCTGTTTGACCCTGTTCTCAGTCACTGAGTCTGAACTTGAGCTCCTATACTGGAGTAGCCTTGACTTGGCCACATCCCCTCTTCAGTGGACCACAAGAAAGATTATGAGACTCCTGTTCTTCTCATAGTGTAGATACTAGAAACTAAACAAACAAACAAAAAGCAATAACAAAACAAAGCAAGACAAGACAAAAACAATATAGGAAACACAAACACACCCCACAAAAAACAAAGATATTGAAATTATTAAAATATGAGAAATAATTTACATCATCACTCCTCCTCCCCATATATCTAACACTTTATAATACTGTACTGAAGTAACAGCATGTAGTATTTTGATTCAGAAAGTGGAAGACAGTAAAGCTAGCAGAACTTCAGATGATCAAATGACCAATTTCAAATGGGTTATTTTGGAAGATTTTTACTGTACTGATGTGTAGATTAAACTTTGGACTTTGCACTGCATCTTAAAGGAAAACATGGGTTTTTTGTATTAGTAATGCTTTAACAGCAATAGTGAAAACTTATGGATAGTCTCCCCTTTAGTAGATTATTAACGTACAAGAGAGGATAGCAATATATTCTATTATACCAGTAAATTCTTGCATAATTCAAATTAAATACTCAATAATTGCAGTGTAAATTTTTATTAAAAGAATGTTATGGTTGCAAAATCAAAATGTAGGAGAGCGCAGATTCAATCCTGTCAATATTACTTCAGGTCCTGTACCAATGCTGTTAGGATACAGCCTTTAGTCGTATTATTTTTACTATGGCGTCGCTATCCTGTAGCAGTTATTCAATAAGTTAAAAGTGTGTAATCAGGTTTCTAAAAAACATCAAATGTTTCAAATCATTTAATGGTGGTAGAATAGTTGTATATCTCAGAAGATGAATAAAAGAAGCAAGAGCAGAACTATTTGTTCTTGAGGCTGTGGAAGCTGACTGTTGTAAGAGAGGATTGAAATCTGTTGTCTCCACTGCCACTAATCTCTTAGAGAGAAATATGGAGCCATTCAGTCTTGTGTGTGTGTGTTGGTTTTCACGGTTGTTTGGTTTTTTTCCTCTTTTACTTCTTTCTTATGGCAAAGAATAATATATATGAAGTGCTTACTACTACCACATAAAGCTAAATGGCTTCCAAAATCTTATTAATCATGTAATAATGTGTGTGTTCAATTCACCAGAAGTCTTGATAGAGGTATTATCATAGCATTAATTTGACAAAGAGGCAAGCAGCTCCAGAGATTTGTTTAAATGGACTTAAAAGCCATTAAGGGTACTGATAACCTCCAAGAAACACCTCATTACTAGCGTCAGCATTTTGCACTTTGACCCTGAGATTGTATTTCTTTCATTTTTTTTTTCAAAATTTTGAATCTCCAAAACATAAAAAAGCCAACAGAACAATTTCACTTCCCTGTTCTGCAAAATGTTATCTGTTATCTGTTAAGAAAGTAGGTATCACCTTAAGCAGTGTAAATGACCTAGTGTCATTGCAAGAGTAGTATTGCATACCGGTAATAGATTGATACAACAAAAAGTAGCAGAAATTCTATTTTGAAACTGTCAATCTATAGGGAATGGCATGTTTTGATTTTTTTTTCCAAAGGGGGAAAATGGATTCTGTTTACACTAGACTTCCACTTGAGACAGTGGTTTAACTCTGTCCTGTTCTGACCACAGATATTTATTTGCTCTTGCAAAAGTTTAAGATGGCTTTAGAGTTGATACAATTCTTTAAAAGCGCATTTAAAAATAACCCAAATCAAACAAATAACCTCTCTGTCTTTTTATTTTCTACCTTTATGCTAAATATTTTTCTGCCATTTAACAACAAATCTCTTTTAATTATGATTAGCAACTTGATTAAGCTATGAGTTTTGTTCTCAGCTTTTTTAGTCATGACCTCAAAGACGAGAAAGTTTTCCCTCAGCTAAAAACAGACACCCAGAAAAGCAACCAGGCTTTGGGCATGGCATTTCTAATATAAAGAAAAATAGATCTAACTTTGTTATCTTCCTAGAGCCAAGAACAAAAATATGTTTCACAGAAATATTCATATTTCTTGGAATACAACATTTTCACTGTAGCAAGAATAATGAATTAGTAATTTTGTGCTTCCAGATGGAGGAATTCCATGACTGAAAAGCCACAGCCGAGAGGAAAGGTGGAAAGGAGGGGAAGAAGGCTTGCTGCATTTACTTGAGATGTGAAAAAATCATGTTTTCTCACTGTCTTTGCAAAAAAAAACCTCACCAATGAGGAAGCTGAGCATATTCTTTTCCCTTTAGGGAGTGAAGCGTACTACAGAAAACATGAAGACAGCTGCTCTTACATATTAAAGAATAAGTGCTTTGCTTGCTATGATAATTTATTTGGTTATTTTCAAAGCAAAATTAAACTAATTAAGAAGATTAAAACCAAAACTCCATAGAGTTCTTTTCATTTGAAAAAAAAAAAAATAGCAATCCCTGACTTAACAATGCCTGACTATTCCTACCAAATAGAAAATTAGTTAGTTCCATTGGACAAATTACATTCGCAATTATGATTTTTTAACATGTGATAATATCCTGTTTCATCTTCTGTGAAAACAAGCTGTGTACTGGCAGAAAATACAACAGGAAGATAATGTGGTTATATTAAGCAAATTATTCCATTTCTGAATATTTTCATAGTCTGGTAATGTCATATTTGGTGCTTGGCCCCAGGCATCTATAGCACTCTTGGTACAGCAATATTTTTAAATAACAGCAATAATATCTTTAAAGAAGAAAAACTGGAGCCACAGCTTTCTTTCATATGAAAAATTCTACATAATTATGTCTATATTATACACAATATAGGAGAGCTGTAGTGCAGCTAAGTACAACAGATTTCTTCCAAACTTCTTCAAAAAAAAGAACCCTTTTGGTTTGCCAGGTCTTTGAACATTTACATTCCGTCGTATGTCTCATAATGATTCTTTTCTAGAAAGTTCATTTGATAGTACTCAGCAGCTCATACATTTTTAAGAATATTTCTCCTTTTCTACCATAGAACATTATTCCAACCACTTTGTGGAGTAATATTTATAGACTTAAGATACTAGTAAGAGGGACAACTTTCCTGACCTGAAAATTAACAGGGTGAAATTAGCTCTTCTCAGTGGTCTCATCACTAACATGCAAGAAGCAGGAAGGGGAAAGCAGAGTGGTTTGCCAATAGTTAAGAGTACTGAGGACCAAAGAAACTAGTTTGGCATAGACATGAAGACCTGCAAGGGTTTCAGAACATTAAAAAAAAATACTGTTAGGATCGAAAGAGGGATCATGTGAGACTGATTGAGTATCAATAAAGAAAAATTCACAAAAGGCACACAAAATTATGTAAATATGGGGAAATTCATCTTTTGCACATAAAGTTATGGTATCTAAACTGACCATTTTCATTCTGAAAAAAAATGTGTTAGTTATGACAGATAGTCATAAGGAAATATGAACTCAGCGTTCAGTAGATGTTACAGCTGTAAACAGAAAAATTTAAAAGATTTTTTAAGAGAGGAAGCATGAAGGCCACCTTGTGAGGTATGATTAGGTAAGCTGTAAGTAAAATTTAGAAAAGACAAATGAAACTGAAGTTCAGCAAATACTGTTATTTGAGAGAGTGAATAGGAGTCAGTGTATACTATTTGGACAAGAATTGGGACACCACAGGATCTGCCTCTTTCACTTTTAAAGTTAGGTGTAGACTTGGCTTCTGTGCTATGAGAAACTGGAGAGTTACAGTCCAGAGAGTTAAGGTAGTAGGTTTGGTAGAGTATCACCAGTGATTATGCAGGTTCCAGCAGACCAGTGAAGCTGACACAGTCCTGCAGTGCTGGTCCTGTCCCTTTCACATGTAGTCACTGGGAAAAAATGGAAGTAGACCTCCTAAGGCTTTGAATTTTTTTCTTTAATACAATACTGTCTTGCAACTGAACAACAGAAAAGTTATAAAAAAGCAACAATCCAACCAAAACAACCAAACAATACAAAACCAAAATGTCAACTGTCCTGCCTAAAACATATTTTGCCTTTTATATCTAGTGATTATATCTAAATAAAATTCAAAAGAATTGAGAAACAGATTTAAAACACATAGAATTATTTTATTCATGGAGGGAAAAATGCTTAAATTTTACTAGTACACTAGTAGTTCTGGTTTTTTAGCTTGAGATGTTTTGATTTCTGAAACTTAGCTCTCACAGAATTTTCTGTAAATAACAGAGAGATGTTTTTGTTGACTCTACCTTGTTTTTCATTCATCTTTGGAGGTGGGGACCATTTAATATCTCTCTGTGTTAGCCAATATGATTAAATGAGTGTTACTTCTAATACCAATCAGTTTAGTTCTAGCAATCTAGTATGTAAACAAGTCAAATTGTTAATAAAATCAGTTTCAGCCTTCTGACAAACTCTGGAGTCGTGTAGACTGATTTTGTGTCCAACAGTGACATCCCACATACCAAATGAGTTATTTGCACTTGAAAAAAGATGTTTATGAAATATATTGCAAATTCACCCTGATTTTTCTCTTTCTTTAGTAGGTTTTTTTCACACTGAACTTTAAAATACTTCAATATCAGTCAAATTATCAACTGATTTTTGAAATGAGGATTAAATCCCTTTGGAAGACAGTCAGGAGACTGATTTTAAACACTTCATTTGAAAAAAAAAAAAAAACAAAAAAACCCCAAAAAAAACCAGAGAAGAAAAATCTTGTTGAATATCTGAAAGAACTAACCAATGAAGCTACATTTTCTCTATGTGAAGATACTAATTAGTCAAGTGTGTGGTCCTGAACTTGAGAATGAAAAGATATTAAATTTCAGTCTGAATATGCAACCAAACTATGATTGCTCTGCTACCCCTATATTTATGGGTATGAGGTAATCATAATACCGAAAACATAATGTATAGGTAAGCTATACATCACTTTGTAAAAGCATTGTGGAAGCTGCATGTGTGTAGTGCTTTCAGGTAAATGGAGCTTTTATGAATGCTGATCACAGAACCATAGGATAGTCTCAATTGGAAGGGACCTCTTTAGGTCCCTAGGCCAATCTCCTGCTCTAAGGTGACACAGACATGGAGATTTCTCAGGGCTCTAAACATTTGAGTTTTGAATGTCTACAAGGATTGATGCTCCACAGCCTCTCTTGGAAACCCTCAGGAGCATTTGACTACCCACCAGCAGAATTGTTTCCTTATACAGTCAAATTCTCCTGTGATCCAGCTTGGGTCATTTGCTTCTTGTGGTTGAACTGTGCTTATCTGAAAGAGTCCAGCTGGTTTTTTATCTATTCCTCTCTCAAACATTAAATAGTTGTAGCGAACAAAAAGAAAGGCAATCATGCAATCATGTTTTCTGTAGGCTGAACAAACTCCGTTCTCTCATACTCTCCTCATATTCCATGTGCTTCAGTCCTCTGACCAATGACCCTTCCCTAGGTTCACTCTAATATGTCCATGTTTTCCCAAACTAAGAAGATGAAACTGGACACAGCACTCTAGATAAATTCCCTCTAGATGCTGGGAATTATCATCTCCCATGCCCTGCTGCCCTATTCGCTTTTAACCAAGGATGTTGCTGGCCTTCTTTGTTATAGGGGCAGATTGCTGGCTCAATTTCAACTTTATGTTAGCCCAGACTCTGAGCTCTTTTCTGCAAAAAATATTTCTAGTCACTTTAGTTCCAGACAGTTCTGTTGCTTGGAGGTTATGCAGGTTATTCTGACCTTGGTTTAGGTATTTGCCTTTTCATTGTAGAACATTACAACACTCCTCAGACCATTTCTACAACCTGTACCAGATCGTTCCGAATAGTAGTCCTATCCCTCCAGTATATTGTGTACTTTTTGCAGCTCAGTATAACTGAAAATTGGCTGAAGATCCATTCTGTCCCACCATCCCAGCCTTTAACAAAACCACTGAACACCACCAGCACTGGGATTGATCCCTGAGGGATGTTACTAGTACACAGACCATTGTTCATCAGCTCAAGCAAAGTTATGTAAATTAATGACTGTGAATATATCCCTACCAATTGAATGCAGAGTTTTGCTTATGATGAAATCTAAATGTGTGGAACATATGATTCAGTACTGAGATGTATTTAATTTGTATTTTTCTATGTACTGCATGTGATTGGGTTTTCTGGACCTTAGCATCTGAAACCACTTAATAGATGGATTTCAGAAGTAAAAAAAGAGTTTAAAAACCCCACCAAATAAACAAAAGAAACCCCAAACCGGGTCAGAGTAACTAAATGATGGCTTCCCATTCTGGAATCATATGAAAGTATGAAGCAGACAAGGATATCAAATTAGTCAAGGGTTTGAGGACAGTCATCATTTTACAAATGACATAAACTATGTAGAAAAGTAACAAGAAGCTGAGTCCAGTTGGCGTAGATTTCTTTCTCTTAATTGTCTGGCTTCATCCTTCGAAGGTAATGACATAAAAGTACAGTGTGATTTATTTCATTATTACTTTACTGCTTCGGTGACAAAAAATGCCAAGTCTCAGGATTTAAAGCTATATACAATCATGCTAAGTGGATAAGAAGAATTTAGGTCATTTTAACTGCTAGAAAGAAGCACAATTTACATTTGAAAACAAATCCCAATGACAACTTTTAAAAGGTCTATTATTTAAATATGTAAATATTTTAATGACAACACTAAATAAAAACAAGGTACAATTAAAGCATGAAAATAAAAATCAATTGATTTATCAAATTTTCAAGTTTCTACTTTACCATAGATAAATCTGTATAATTAAAATCCTTGTCCTCGTGTCCATCTCAATTTAGCCATGTGCAAGAGGCAAGTGTGACAGCAGCTTATTAGTCAAAGTTCCGTTTCAATCAAAATAAAGTGACTGGCACCTCCAAAGAACAATTAAAAAAAAAAAAGGATAAGGCAAACTACCCCTTAAAGTTAAAAAGTTTGGCAAATATCCAACAGTCTTAGGGAGAGAATATGTGAGGGCTTTTCCCCACAGTTTTTAAAGATATTTGATATTAATTCCATCTAAAACCAAGGGTGGTATGGCATGTTCATTCCTG
The DNA here is from genome assembly GCA_013397315.1 of Donacobius atricapilla. NCBI lineage: Eukaryota > Metazoa > Chordata > Aves > Passeriformes > Mimidae > Donacobius > Donacobius atricapilla. Next base: position 20,311 of record WBMY01009014.1, read on the forward strand.
GATGAGAAAAAGAAATAAGAATTAATTCTGAAACACATCTGAGGCCTTAACATAGGGGTATTTGTCTCTTGAAGTGAGACCTTGCTATTTTTGTCCCTGTAGCTGAAACCGTTATATGCCAGGTGAAGACAGTGGGAAAATTGCATGAGGACAGTGCGTGCAATGTGTCTAAAAGTCATTGCATTGGATACCAACATAATTTAAGTGCCAACCTGTATTACACAAAGATCATATCATGCTGTTAATCCCTTATTGTACTGTTTTCATCCAATCACAAACTGAAAAATAACTCGATGTACTAGAATATAAGTAACCACAATAAAGAGGTTGCTTACTGGGAAAAGTGTATTTTTTAATAGCCTCAGAATTTCAGGACCCACATGCTGTTGTCCCAAATCTTGTTCTTCTGAATGTCATCTTCACCTCTTTTTTTCTTTTTGAGTATTTTCTTTTTCAGCAATGATTTTCCTGTTATTATTCAGATAGGTTGCATCCTTCACTCCAGGCATTCCAGTCCTTTAAAGCAAATCATCTTCCAGATTTGGCTTTTTTTTTAAGCTTTCCTAAGTATTGTAGAAGTCACAGGCTCAAGGTCAAAAGCCTCCTTTGAACCTACAACTGTATTTGAGATGCATATAATTTGCTAATGCAGGTACTGCTCTATACAAAGTATGCCTAAGAAGAGCATATCACAGCCATCTACAATGAACTTCTCTGGAGAGGTTGGGGAAAACAAGGCAGAAGGCAGGTGTGCACCTTCTACTTAATTTCCATATCCTGACAAGAAAGGTGGAAATCTACAAAGCTTAAAACAAAAGCAGACGTTTTCAAAGCTATGTTGAACTGGGTTGGGATTATTTCTGAGAATTCATAATTTCTAGAACCTTGCCGACTTCCAAAAGTTGCAAGGATACCTGATAAAAATTAATTGACTCTAGGTGTTTTGATGAATCCCGAGAATTGAAGCAGGTTATTGATTTATTAATGACATGTAACTAACTATCTATCCGTTAGCTACATATTCAGAATCAATATCCTTAATGAAACAAAAAATCAGTTATTGCTCAACTAGAAAATACTAATAAACACCTGCAAATAATATAAAGCCTTGTAGGGCTAATCCAAGTATTTACACACACACATAGGCACTTACAACCCCTGGATGTAGGAGTTGCCATCATCCCTTCCCAGATTTTGCATATCACTGCCACTTCTGGTGTACCTGCTGGTGAGGTAGCTTGAGGCATGTCCCATACCCTGAGATGGGGGTCCCATGTGCTGTCCCCACTATGCCAGCCTACTGCTGGATGCTGGCTGCTCTCAGTGCCCCATGGAAGGCTGTCCTACATGGTCTGGACAAGGGCTAGGGTGCCCCAGAGACACTTTTGGCAGGGGCAGACTCCTTGTGGTAGCTGCTGCTTCCTCTTCACTGTCCCTCCCTTTGTCACAAATGCCCCTCTTCCCTCGTGTTCCTTTTAAGATAGACCTCTTCTGAAGTGTCTGTAATTTCCTGGTGGATGTTTAATCTTGATGATGGTCTTATTCTTCTCAACCCCCCTCACACAGTTTTGTGTGTCCTGTGCACACCCTTTGGTTACACTCACACACTTAGCTGCTGCTGAGGGCCAATGATGGGGCATCTGGGTGCCTCCATAACTTTTCTTTCACATGAAGATTTCCTCTCACAGTCAGAGGATGTTTAATGGGGGCCAGCAGAGTTATGGGAGCAATTACACTTAGTTTGAGAATACTTACAAATAATGTAAAAATAAAACTGCTTTACCAGAAAAGGAATTCCCTGGTCTGGAGGCACAGATCCTCAGCCACAGTACAATTTCTGCAAAAGAACTGTTTTTTCTGCCCCAGCCTCACAGAGAGGCACGTCTGACAACCTGTGACCCGAAGAGCTCCATCTGCCACCAGCAGATCAGTGTGGCTGAAGGCCTCTGACATGGCTGGGCAGTGGTTGCAGCAGCTGCAGGGCAATGAGCTCCACAGTACGTGTCAGCACCGTGACTGAGGAGGTTTATACTGGTGCACTAATGAAACTGGGACTGAAAGGATCTTTTTGTGCTCTTCTGCATCGGATTCTGAGTCTGTTTATCTGCCTTTATTGGGTCCCCTTGGATGCTTGGAAAGGGCTCTTCCTGCCCACCCTGCCTGGGCACACTGCTCTGCAAATCACTGTGCCATGCCCCTACTGCTGTGCCATACCCTCCCTGACATGCCACACCCCTCCTGACATGCCCTGCTGATGTGCCATGACTTTAGGCATGTTTATATTGTTGATCTGGTCTGTTGTTGATTTTTTGTTTCACCCTAGATCTCCGGTCCCTAGCCCCTTTGCACTAGGCTTATGCTAGTTGCTTCCTATACATTTATTTTTAATAAATCAGAAAGCTTCCTTCAGGAGAAAATCAGACAGCAGTTACGAAAATTGTTCGCTCCCTCCAAACAAATGGACAGCTGGTTTAACTACCCTCCCCATATTCCAACATATTAGGCATCACAGGACACTTCCCTTCTTTCACACAACGCCTCATGGACATGCCTTACACATTGTATCTGTGAATATGTCTGTATGCATTCTGTAAAATTGCTATTCCTGCAGGCTACAGAGAGTCCTACTTGTTATTCAGCTAGCTGGTTAGTTTGTTGACCTGCTGTTAACATGTATAAAATTGTGATAATGATTGAAAGGCCCACAGACATGACTAGGACTCTGAAAAAAGAAGTGTGCTTGGATCACAGTCAGAACCTTGCGGCAAAAAAATGTTTATTTAACTTTGAAAAATCCCTTACGGGCACATATGAAGGCTCAAAATTAAATGTGGTTTTCTGATCCATATCAGCATACATTCACATACTTATTTGAGCTGTGCTAGCTTCTAGGAGTTTGGGCACTTGACTCAATCTGTGGACCCTTACATTGGTAGGTATCCTAAACTTCCTTAAATTTAACCTCAAGAATCTGTGGATAAATCCCACTCACGTTATCTCAGCGTTTTTATCATTCAGACAAAATCTTTCGGAGAGGGAAGAGGTACTGGCCTGTATTTTTTTATGTGCTTTGTATTATTAAATGTTTATAGTTACATTTTAAGTAGTATAGTTCTTTTTCTCTATAGATATTTATGGAGCCCTTTACACAGTTTTCCTTTGCTTGGGGACAAGTATGGGTCTTCTAAAGATAGATGTATGAGGACTGAAGGGCTCCTATCTGAAAAAGCAGAAATCTCAAAAAGGTGCAGGAAAACAACAGATACAAGAAAATTGTAAATTTTTTCAAGGCAAATTGGTTCTTTGGGTTAAAACAACCTCCCACTGTACATATTGACTCTCTGTTGAACTAATTAAAGTCATAAATTTTTGGTGTTGAAAGGGACCTTTGGAGATCATTTAGTCAAACTGCTCTGGTCAGAGAAGGTTTTACTAGGGCAGGTTGTTCATGTTTCTGGACATCTAGCATTTGCAGGAAGGTTTTGACTGGCTCAGAGGGTAGAAATTTCTAATCTCTTACTAATCTGTTCCTGGGTTTGACTAATTCCATTATGATTTTTTTTCTTTTACATTTAATCTGAATGCCATGTAGATAAATTTATTACTATTTCCCCTTGTCCTGTCACTGAATACCTCTGAGAAGAGTTTGAATTTGTCATCTTTACTCCAATCCATCAGGCATACACACTGATTTAGTCCCACCTCCAATATTTCTTCAAGTCACCCATGAGAACCAGGACCTTGGAACATAATGTTTCTGTCAGTTGTACACAGTTGCACATCTACCTTTTCTTCTTTGTGCTGGATCTGGCTGGGTTGGAGTTAATTTTCTTCATAGCAGCCTGTTAAAGTGCAATGCTCTGGCTGTGTGATCAGAATGATGTTGGTAACACATTGTGGTTTAGCTGTTGCTGAGTAGCACTTACACAGCAGCAGGCCCTCCTCTGCTTCCCATGCTACTCTCCCAGCAAGATGGAGTGTAAAAGAAGAGGTGAGGGCACATAACCGGGACAACTGACCCAAATGACCAAAGGACTACTACATATAGAGCCATCTTCAGCCACTAAAATCCAAGGATGGAGTATTTCAGATAGGCAGCCATTGCTTAGGGGCTGACTAGGCATTGGTTTTCTGTGGGAAGAGAGAAGTAATTGTGTTTGCACCACTTCTTTTGTTTGCATTTCTCCTTTCTTTTCTCTTTCCTCCATTTGGTAAGCTATTTTAATCTTGTCCACAACTTTTGGGGTCTTTTGCTCTTCCTATTATTTCTTGCCATGATATTGGTAGCAAAGGCAGTCAGAGAATGGCTGTGTACTGCTTAGCTGCCAGTCAGCTACATTCTTGAATTATTGGTGAAGGAAACCACTACATTCTTGAATTAATTGGTGAAGGAAAATACACTCACAAAGGTTAATGGAACAGCAGAAATTAAGCCAGCTATCTAATTTATATGCATGTGGAGAAGAGATTGAGTGTACTTGTTTTACTCTGTGTGTGTGTATGGAAGGGATTCATATCTGTTAGCAGAATTTGGAAAGGACTTAGTTAGCTATTCTGCTCCAGTTATTGAGGAAAAACTGTAAAAAGGGGATTTATGAACATCTAGATATGATTCTTGTCATTCTCTGACCATGAGGACTCAGATATCGTGTGTCATGCTCTGTTGTTGCTTGCCTTGAACTAAATGACTGCTAACAATGTTATGCACTTAGCTCCCTCTCTGGAAGTGTTAATCATGATACTGGCAGGCTAGGACTTGATGTATAGAAGCTGAATAATCTCGCCTTGCTGGAAATAAATTTGGCTAGAATAGCAAATTAACCTCATCAAACAAACAGCAAAACTAATACAACATGGCAACCAATACCACCACCACCACCTAGATTTGTATTTCAGCCTGTTCAACAAGCTGGCTGAAATAAACATTCAGCTTTAACCTTGCAAAAATTTAGGGTTAATTTGGAAAAATAAGTGTGGTGGTCACCCACTTAAGTATATATATTAAGAGACACAGCATAGTTCTGGGTACATACAGACATTACATACATTACTCCAGAGGTTCTAGATATTGATGCCTTGAAGATTCTGATGGAAAAAATATTCCCCACCTCGCTCACAGTTCTACCCTACTCCCATGGAAGAGATCAAACTGAAATTTAGTTCATTAGACATCATTTACAGAACCACAGAATAGTTGCAAGGCACCTCTGGAGACCATCTCGTTCAACCCTAGAGCAGGTTACACCAGAATGAGCCCAGGTGGGTTTTAAATATTTCCAGAGAGGGAGACTTCATGACCCCCTTTGGTAGCCTGTTCCATCTCTGCCACCCTCAATGCAAAGAAGTTCATTATGTTGAGGTAGAACTTCTTGTGTTTTACTTTAGGGTCATAACTTAGTTGTTTTTTCACAGTTACTTCTTCACAGCTACTTCTGTCTCAACAATTTTGCCAAGTATTCCGGTATAAATGACTGTCTCTTTTAAACATAGAAACTATAAACCAATGGCAAATGTTACATTCAGACAAAATCAAATAAATGTCTTCCCAGAACTAAGGAATTACTTTGGGAGAAGGCATTAAATCTTCCAGATCCATTTTACCTCTAGGGGGCTTTCCAACAGCAAATGATTTCTTGCTGCCTAGTAGGAGTTCAAAACTGCCACAGGTCTGCCACAGACACTCTCAAATGATAAATTCACTGAGATTGAAATAGAGAATTTCAGGTATGGCCCGTCATACACTAAAATTTCTAGCGGATCACATAGAACACAAAAATTTTAGGACTTATGTTTTCCTGTCCTAGAATCTCTTGTCTGTGGGAGGTATGCAATCCAGGGGATTGAAGTACATGGCTGCAACACAATGTACATAGTTTAAAAACTTTATATAAATCAAAATTTACATTTTACAATATCTTCCAGTACAGACTCATTATGACCTTTTAACAGTGGACTGGCCAAATACTACAGCAAGCATCTGATACCATGGACGCAAATCAATTCCCTCAACACATGTGCCTAGGGACACCTAAAACACTCTGAGGCATCCTAGACATCCCTGTGCCACTGTCAGATATGACTCATGATTTATGAGACACCTCTACTGTAGCTAGAGGCCAGGCATGCATCTAAAATTACTCATCTTCAGATGACACGAGACCTATATTTTGGCATTTACATTGAGCTCTATCATTTCACTCTTGTCCAAGGAGTTTTATCCACCAGTGATTCACGGAGTCATCTTATGCTGCACAATTGTGTGACTATGGCTAATTTTAATATGAAAATGAATTATTAACCTGTGGGAGCATAAGTGAGCTAAAGCCTTTCAGGATAATTAAAAACAAAGGCAGAAGTATGGCTAGTCTGATAGTCATAGCTTCTCCAGTATTCAAGATAAAAATCACCGACATATAAAAAAAGCCTTCAGAGCAAATAAATAAACTAGAAAAGGATTACAGAGCCCTGAGAGAGGTGGTAAGGGAGTCCAGAACATACACTGTTTTTTTTAACAAGCCTCCCATCAAAAGAGAAGTGGTTTTAAAGAGCCACTTTAATTTGGAGAATCAACAAATGGCTACAAGACTGGTGCCACAGTCAGAGGTTCAGCTATTGAGATGATGAGACTTGCACTGAGAAACTTGCTTTGCCAAGCGCTCATGGAGGTCAACTTCATCAAAGGAGCATGAGGATTAAAAAAAGGGAGTGTAGAACATGCATGTGCCTGTGGGGCTAGAATCTTATTGACATCATGGAGATGCAGTGGGATGTCTCCTGTGACTAAAATGTTCAAATGGAAGGATATAGGTTCTTTAGGAAGGACAGGCAGGGGAGCTGAGGAGGTGGTGTTGCCCTCCATGTCAGTGGGCAGCTGGAGAACATGAAGTTTCACCTGAGGGTGGATGAGGAGCTGACAGAGAATTTATGGGTCAGAAATAAAGGAAGAGTGGGCACAGGTGATGTTGTAGTGGGGATCAGCAACTGATGACCTGTTGTCCTGGTTTACGGCAAATTTGGGAGGAAACCTCTGAATGGAGCTCCTCTGGAAATGCAAACCCAAATGGCCCCTCCCCCACAACTGGTCTGGAAAAGAACATCCTTGGAGAAAAGTAGGAAAAGCTATTTATTTAACAAAGTGCCCACGAGCACACTGAATGAACAACATGAAACAATAAAACGTTTCATTGAAGTGAAATGGCAAACTGAGAAAAGTCCTTGCTGTGGGTGCAGCTCGTCTCTCTCAGTCTCTTATCAATTCCTCCGGCGCTGGAGAAAAATGCCGTCCTGGGCTCCGAAGGATACAGGGGTGATCTCTCGGTTCTCCTCTGGGTTTTCAGTCTGGAGCAGGTTTAAACAGCCCCAAGAAAAAGGAAAAAAAGAAAAAAAACCCCAAAACAGTCCAGGGAACTTCTCTGCCCTAGCTAGCTAAAACTAACTAAAAAGCTCAGCAGCTCTCTGTCCTGCAGCAGTCTGTCTGAGCCTCAGCTGAACACACCGTCCAGGAGAAGAATGCAGAGGAGTAAAATAGTTTTCTCAAAACAAACTGTGCGCTTCTTCTTTCTCTGTTTTGCTCTCAGAATCAGTCTTAAAGGTACAGAACACAATCTACAGAACAGATGACTGGGGATACAAGCATCATAAAGTCACTCTAGGACACCTGTCCAGGAAGACCAAATGTTAAGAGTTCCACTATAGACAGATAGGTGCAGGCTCACATTCATGAACTCATGGTACTTGTGGGGTAATTCGATCACACTGTCTGTTGGAGGGACAACATAGTGAGTCATAAGCAATCCAGAGGGTCCCTGGAGTGTGTTCATGATAACTTCCTACTCCAAGTGATAGAGGTGCCAGTGAGGAGAGATGCAATGCTGGACCTTATTCTCACCAACAAGAAGGGACTGGTGGGGAAAGTGAAGGTCAAGGGAAGCCTGGGCTACAGTGACCAATGCCTTTCCTGCTTGCTCTGCAGCTGTCTTAGTAGAACTGTTATTTCATTTCCAATGTTTTCTTTGGTTTGCTATGTATTTATTGTGTTAAAACAGAAGTCTGTTACTTCAACAATTCAGTGGTGGATTGTGGTTTAGAGCTATTCTAAGGGCATTTACCTATGTTAGATCTGTTATTTGGTTACTCTCTCTTATACTGAAAATAATGCCAAATAATATTTGCACACACAAAATTCTATCAAGGCCTAATTTCATTTAGGAGCCCTATCTCCACCATGGTATTTAATACCATCATGCTAAAGGTTCACATCTCAGCTCAGAATTCCTTTTCTTGACTACAGGCCTGAGATATCTTTGTTTTTCTGAAACACACCACTAGCTGGTGACTATCAGCAATCTGAATTTGTCCAGGGAATAACAGTTTTGGGTAGCCTAGTACATCCCATTAGGTTTTACATTCCCTTTTCAAGTGTAACTCTTCAGCTGGATGACTTGTCTGTGGTTAACATGAAATCCATCCATGCAGTTAAGACTTTTATTTTAAGATTGATATGACTAAAGTATTTCTGAGCTGTTACACAAGCCTAAGTCTGTGAGTACCTAACTACTTGTAATACAGTATGTGAAAAGCAAATATTGTATAAAAAGAAAAGTAATATATTAATACTTGTAGGAGATTCCAGTTGTATCAGAAAGAATTGTGGATAACCAAGTATGCCAGAACTCTATTCACCATGTTCAAAAGTCAGGAACGTCCTTCATTTCCTCATGACAATTTCAACTACCCACTTCAGTTAGCTTCAGTGTGTAAGCAATGGGTTTTGGTTTTTTTGTTTTTGTCTTCTTTTGTTTTTAATGCTTAAAATAATTTAAATTACATTATTTAGTTGAATGAGTAGAAAAAAACCAAATGGATTTAACTCAGACATTTGACATGAAGAGAGGAATTCACATCCCAGTGCCTGCAGCTCCATTAATTTGTAATGGTATAAAAAATGTCTCAACATCCATTTCATACTAATCATGTAACTTAGTGAAAAATGAGAGGTGCTCACAGTAGTATTGGATCCTGAGTTTAAAGATTTAGAAATAAAATCTTTAGTTGGGACTCATTTTTGGGTAAAAATTTAATGTTTGACATATTTTACCAAAGAGAATATTTTTCTGCTTGTTTCCAAAACAAAATTCCATGTATTTAAGTGTTCAAACATATTATTAGTCTGTGGATTAACTTTTAATACACTATACATATTTTTTCTGTATATTGCACATAATTATATTTATCTGCGGTAGTATTGCAATTTTCATATTCTGCTTTCAGATTTCATTTTGATTTTGCAGGCAGATATGGGATTTAAGGTGTTCCCTGACATTATTTAAGTACAAGTTGGTGTTTTTATTCATCTAACATTGGATTGGTAACTTTTTGTCTCCATTAAAAAATTATCTGTTGCTTCTAAATATCATGTTTTCTAGTTTATTTTAAGTATGTTGGAAAGCATATATGAACATTTTCAAGGCCATAATTTTTTATAAACTATTCTAAATATGACACCTTCTGAAGCACAATCCATATGTAATGGAACGTGTTGATCTCATACTGAATACTGCCAAGCTTGTTCCAGCAAACCAGATGGAATTTTGACCTTGTACATTGTGTTCTCTCTGATTCACCATCTCCTTTCACAATTGGGAACAATTGTGAATTGTTCTGTGTTTTTGCTAATCAGGAACAGTTGTTATAACTAGAAAAGACACAGTTCTTCAAATTCTAAAGGTGACTACATTTTAAAAAGGTACACGAGGACTATAGGTGGAGTTGTATGACTTTGCACCATCCATCTACATGGTAAGTAGGACAAGATATTGCCACATACAGACTAGACAGTGTAGGAAAAAACCATTTCTTTCAAGAGTAGCAGGAGAAAATGTTGAATACCATCTGCCTTCTAAGACATGTGAAGGGAATTTTACATGATAGAACATGAATTACTTCCTCTGCAAAGCGAGGAAACAGATTGTCAACATTTTTTTCGCCTAATAACTTTTTGTTAAGTCACTGGGCTCTCAAAGCCAGTGGTAATTTCTTTGACATATAAGATTTAGTTATTTATTTATTATTTACTTGCTTATTTATTTTGGCAAAGGAAATGTTCTGTTCTTATTACCCAGAGTGTTTCTTAAAATATAAAACCCAAAGCAAAATAGGACGCAAATCTACCAAACACTGAAAAATACTTTAAATTTGAAGACAGTAAAAAACTTGCTCAATTCAGCTGTGATACTTAACTTACATACTGGGTTTCTGCTGACTTCTGAAGGTCTGTAAATGACTATGGGACATAATATGCATCCTGCACTTGCAATTTGGAGAATAAATAAGCTCAATATATGAGAAATTTTTGTGCAATTCATTCTGCAATACCCAAATAATTAATGTAATTTCATAAATTTTCCCATTGATTTGGAAAATGTAGAGCTAAGAGTTCTGTGCATATTGTCATTGAAATCTTGGAATGTCGAAATGCTAAAGAGAAAAAGAGAGAAAATATGGTTTTCATTAGTTTTGGCAGTTACTTTAAGCATAAGTATTCCAATTAAGGAAAGTGGCAAAAAAAAATAGCTTTATCATTTAATTTTTTTTCTTTTTTGGGCTGTTTTGATGTTATAATTGCTAGTAATAGCACAAGTTGGAAACATTTTCCATAAAAGCAAAAGAGTTTAATTTCAACTTATATAATGACTCACATAAGAACTCCATTTACAGACACTTTAACACTGTGAATCATTAATCTCTTTGACAAATTACAACACAACTCTATTAGATTTCCTGTTACAGACTTTAACAGATGTCTAATTAGAAACTGGAAGTGAATTCAGATTAACCAGTACTTGGCATATGTATGGCATCAAATCATTATTTATTGAGATAAAATTTCCTCTGGGGTAAGAAAAAATACTAACACTTTTCTCCATTTACAAAAAAAATGAAATAACATTTAAATATTGCATACACACAGCCTTAGTTACTAAGCAATATTGTAGAGAGATAAGATAAATGTTCTTTAGCATTCTTGAAAAAATTCTTTTGCAGGGATAATTAATTGCCAGGATTTTCAAAGTATTCAATGTATTAATTAAGATTAGAAAAAAAAGAAAACAGATAAAACAACACCTCAAACCTTCCACTACACAAGTATCAAACAATTTTATCAGTCTATGAAGACCTACACCCTTGTAAGTCACTGAAAATACCAACATAATTTCTCTAACTTTTGATTCAATATCTTCTTTTTGTCAACTACTGGAATATTTTGTTTGCACATAAAAATATTCTTGCAATCATACATTACCATTATGCAGAAAAATTTCTAACACTGTAACTGCTTTAATTCATCATTTCTGGTCATGGATAACTTAACATAGCTATGGTTAGCTCATATACCTTCTTTTCAGGATCAGATGTAGCACATTTTTGAGCTTGATCTTATCACATGAAAGGTAAGAACAGGTTTATCAGTAGATACAAAAATCACACCTAGAATTTGGTACCTTCACTACTTGAATTTTTAATTGCTTAAATAGAATAATAAAACAAATTATTTAAGAAAAAAAGAAAAAAAAAAAAAAACAGTTCTTAGGGACAGACTTCAAAAATAATCACAAATTCAAGTCCTACATCAACATTAGTTCATAACAGTTTAGAATTGAATTTCAGAAAATAACATCTCCAAAACACTTGTCTTTGTTGTGTAAAGCTTTAGTCAAAGATACATTGCCTTAGGCCACATCTACTTTAAATTGTAGTTTGGAACATTAATATATTTTTTGAAAAAACTTCCCTGATTATCTCATGCCAGTCATTACTATAATTTGGACACAGTTTTAAAGAGGATTGATGGTGAACTTTTATTTTCTATGTTTTGTTTCTCCCCCACAAAAAAGCCCAACCTTTCCTACAGAGAAAACCAAACTGGAGATTGTTCCAGCTGCTCGTCAGTACCTAATGCAGAATTGCTTAATCTACCATATCTCTTCAAACAGCATGCCTGATGGTCTATCTAAGCCATCAAAAAAGTCTATTCCAAAGGAAAACAAAGCAAGCAACCAACACTGTAGATAAAGAGGCCACATAAAGTTATCTGCAGGATGTTCATAATCTCAGTATTTTGTTTTGCTTAAGGTTAATAATTCAGTATGCCTTTCCTCATTCATCCCACTTAGAGCATATCCACTACATCCACTACATCATTTGGGTAGAAGTAGAACTTAGATGTATAGACATACTTCTAAATATTTCAACATTTAGTACCCACATAACCATTTTTAAGTACCTGACTACCACTGCAGAATCCAAAAGCCATTCTGTGTGTAGTATGTGACAATATGCTCTTGCAGCCCAGGAACACAATTGTATCATGCACTGCATAAAAAGAAGTGTAGCCTGCAGATTTCACTCTTGTGAGAGCCCACCTGGAGTACTGCATCCAGCTTTGGGGGCTTATAAGAAAGATGTGGACCTGTTGTAGTGGGTCCAGAGGGACAGGAGTATGGTCAGATGATGGTAGCACCTCTCATATGAAGAAACGTTCAGGCAGTTGATATTGTTTAACCTGGAGAAGGTTCTGGGGACACTTTCATGAAGGCTTCCAGTACTTTAAAGGAAGTTTACAAGAAAGAGCAAAAAATTTTACCAGAATGTATAATGACAGGGCAAGGGGCAATGTCTTTTAACTGAAAAAGGGTAGATTTAAATTGGACTTGACAAAGAAATTCTTTACTGTGAGAGTGGTGAGACACTGGAACAGGTTGCCCAGAGAAGTTGTGGATGCCCACAACCCTGGAAATGTTCAAGGTCAGGTTAGATGGAGTTTTGAGCTAACTGGTTTAGCAGAAGGTTTCCCTGCCCATGGCAGGGGTGTTTGAACTAGATGATTTTTTAAGGACCCTTCCTACCCTAAACATTCTATGATTCAATGAAATGGTTAAACATGCAGGAAAGAGACTCTCAATAATCAGTACCATTAATTGAAATGTCCCTAATCTGATCAGCAAGACTCTCCAAACCTGGAAAAGCATATACTAAAAACCTATTATCCAGAATTTATGCATCTGTCCTAGAGTGTAGGACATATACTATAATGCTTGTATCCCCAATAGTCTGTTCTGTAGATTGTGTTCTGTATCTTTAAGACTGATTCTCAGAGTGCACAGTTTGTTTTGAAAAACTATTTTACTCCTTTGCATTCTTCTTCTGGATGGTGTGTTCGACTGAGGCTTGGACAGACTGTGTCAGGACAGAGATCTCCTGAGCTCTTTAGTTAGTTTTAGCTAGCTAGGGCAGAGAAGTTCCCTGGACTGTCTTTTTTTTTTCTTTTTTTCCTTTTTCTTGGGGCTGTTTAAACCTGCTCCAGACTGAAAACCCAGAGGAGAACTGAGAGATCACACCTGTGCCCTTCGGAGCCCAGGATGGCATTTTTCTCCAGCGCCGGAGGAATTGATAAGAGACTGAGAGAGACGAGCTGCACCCACAGCAAGGACTTTTCTCAGTTTGCCATCTCACTTTAGAATGAAAGGTTTTATTGTTTCATGTTGTTCATTCTGTGTGCTCATGGGCACTTTGTTTGTTAAAAAAATACCCTTTTTTCCACTTTTCTCCAAGGACGTTCTTTTCCAGACCAGTTGTGGGGGAGGGGCCATTTGGGTTTGCTTTTCCAGAGGAGCCCCATTAGGAGGTTTCCTCCCAAATTTGCCCTAAACCAGGCCAGGATCTTAATATTAAAAATTGCTAGATAACTTTGGCCAGAATTAATACTACATAGTTGTTCTGCTATTTTACCTCATGCTGTTAAAAAGCACACCACCCCCTAAAAAAGAAAACAAAAAAATCAACCCAAACACAAAAATCAACATGTAACAAAAACCAAATAAATATTTATTTTACTTAATATGTATTTAAGATACATATATTCCTCTTTTCTGTAAGACAAGTCAAACCTGTGTTCTCTCAGGGTTTTGGCAGATTATTCTGTTTTGATGGACATATTCCTATGCATCTGTTCCTCACTGTACAACAGACTTAAGGATTAATTGTTTTGGAAAAAAGGAACAGAGAAGAGTAGTTTAGACATTTCTGATCCAGCGGCTAGGACAATTTTGGACAGAATGAGATGACAGTTTCATCTATATTGGTTTTATGTTTTATCCAATGACTATTTAATACAAGTTCATAGAGGCTAGATCTGCAGACACATTGGCATCTTTTTGATAGCTATGGGTAAAAATTACACAAGAAACTGAGACTGCTGAAATGTACTCTCAGCAGTCTATTGGATAATGATGCCATAAAATTTCCAGTGAATCTATATCTTGAGTCTCTAGCCAAGTGAAAAGTTACAGTCAAGCATTTCAAAAGTTTAGCATTTACTGAATCCCTAATGGGGTTTAATTACCTTAAAGTTCATGCAGTCATGCAACATCCATTACTTTGCTTAGGTCAGACCTTTTCTCCAGAGGATAATGATGTCACTGTGTATAAATTCTGCTTACCTAGTGGTCTTGTAGGAAAAATCCCAACACAAAGCCTCTCTTCATTGAAGAACAGGGTCAGAAGCGTAATCTATTTCCCATGTATTGATTAATATTAATATTATTAGTATTCATAATTATAAAATATTTATCATATTTGTTATATTTTAATTTAACATAACTTTAAGGATCTTGAGTTAAATACCTTTTCTTGATCTCCATTTTGTTTCTTCTTATTCCTCATGAGAGGTCATTAATGGTCAGAAGCCTCCTTCAGAATTGTGACTACATCAGAATTCATCTCAATCTTTTCAAAGACCAAAGATATTCTGTTACTGGACGATATTTTTGGTAATGATCTTCAAGTGTTATTTTTCTATTTATATACCTTTCCAACTATTTTTTTTTTTAGTTATCCCTCTCAATTAATTTGAATGTACTTGCTCTCTGTCATTGATTTCCCTCATTTTCCTATTGCTTTCATATTGTTCAGAACAAGAATTTTTGTGACGCTGCCTTGGTTGGAAATGACAGCCATTTAAATTAAATAATTAATTAACATTTTACTTTCTTTATTTATGGAAGATGAATATATTGATAAGTTGGAGAAAGAAATAACCACATTATCCGTGGTTATTATAGTTACATCCCCATTTTCATGATTTATTATTTTTATTATAGCATCTTCAAGATTCCAACACTTAAGCTTGAATATTAATAAT
Source organism: Donacobius atricapilla (assembly GCA_013397315.1). Classification (NCBI taxonomy): domain Eukaryota; kingdom Metazoa; phylum Chordata; class Aves; order Passeriformes; family Mimidae; genus Donacobius; species Donacobius atricapilla. The sequence goes on from WBMY01009014.1 coordinate 35,510, forward strand.
TTCAGTGGCCAATGGCCAGTGGCCTTTTTTATCCTTTGGGCATATAATCATACTGACTACTTAGAAGACATCATAATTTCTGAGAGAGCTAGATATTTTCAAAGGTTTTCAAGTTTGGCTTAATGTTCCTTACATAGGAACAAGTGCACACAGACTATCTGCTTTTGAAAAGCTTTCCTTGAATGCTTGCCTTTGATCAACTTTCATTTCTGCTTTTTATTACAGAAACTTCCAGAAACCAAAACAGACTTAAAAGTGAGGAGGAAGTGATTGCAACTAAGACTGTCAAGGAGTCCACTGATTCAACACACTCCCTAAGCAGCTTATTAATGTCAGAACTCTTGAGTGGTCATGTGTAATGTTAAATGTTGTTATAAGTAAGAAACGTCCCTAAGGTACTTGGTCCTGGAGAAATTTCTACCACCTTTTCCTGGGGTAAATCTTTCCTGAACACAGATGGCCATAGTAGGGAAGATGTAACTCATATTTATTTACATTATCCTGAGCTAATATAAATAAGAGAGCATGTATGTTTGTTCTCAGTCACACATCTTTTTTTTTCAATATATTTTTGTGTTAGTACAATTACCATAACAACCATAACCTATTTCCCATGCCTGTCACATGTTCTACTGTTTATCATTATTAATGATCCCATGTTCACTGTCTTTTCAAAAACCTTCAACAATGCTCACAGCTTTTTCTGGCAATGAGTAGAATGTCACAAATATTCATGAGTGGTTCCCATCAAAACCCTTTTTTAAATCCTCATGGCTTTGCAGCAGTATAAAACTGAAATTCCTGAATTGTTGAGCCTTCACTGATTAAGGCTTTATTCAAAGGATATAGAAAAGAAAAGGATAAGAAAAAGGCATGGAGAAGTAAAATATTTTTTTCGTACACAAAAATGAGCTGTCACAAAAAAAGCTGATGTGACCAAAACTACTTCTTTTACTTTTTTTATAGCCTTGACCCGTCTGCCATATGTACAATGCCACCTATTTAAGTGTAAAATAAGACACTTAAAACAAGCAGCAGGGTTGCCTTAAGCTCCCTATAAGGTTAGTAGAGAAAAAATACATTAAATATCTGACTTGTGGGGATTTTCTCTGCACTGACCATATAGAATGCTACTTTTCCATAAAGTTCCAATAGGTATCTTCCTTACTTCCTTAAGGTAAGGTGGGATATATACTGATATTAAATTGTCTTCACGTATATGGCACGTATATGTGAGCCTATTTAAATTATGCAGCAACTAAACACAGATACATATGTACATACCCATATTAATATCTTATATTTATTTCTATAATATTAAACTTAGCCATTTGAAAGTACATCAAATAAAGTATCTTCCAGAAGTTATCACATAACAGACCATTTCCTACCACCTTATTAATTCTGTTCTTCTCTTGCAAAAGCAATTCTATCAATGTTGATGCTGTAATATTAAAACATATTAAAAAATAGTACTTCATATTTTGAAATACTGAGATGATAAAGTCATTGCATGATGACTGATTTCATCTGAAAAACTTCTAGGTAAATCTTATGACTCTTCAGGACTCAGAGATATCTGAGATGTTTGAATAAATTTTATATTAACCAATAAGAAAAAATATAAAATTGCCTTCAAATATATTATTGAAGATTTATCTATGATTGCCATATTTTATATTGAAGAAAATACCTGTCATCCAAGGTCAGACTATAGGGTAGGATAAACAAGAAAGGTTTTAGTTACATATATCTCTCTGTTGATAGGCAGACTGCTATCTTATTAATCTGAAAGATTCCAGAAGGAAAACAAACAAACAAACAAATGAAATGTTACACTAGTAGTGAATATTCTTATTATCTTCTTGTGAAGGTTTATAAGATTTCATTATGAATAGTAACGGGTCTGATGAACATAAAACTGTCAGAGAGCAGGGCAGTAACTACATCAGACACAGCTGTGTAGCCTCAACACCCAATCTTAGGCAGACCAAATCTACTAGTGAAACTGGGGTTCAGTAATTACCCTCTTTTGGGTACATACCATAGGTCTGATTTCTATTATAATCAATCCTCTCTATTTGAAGTTATTGATCATTTGAGGCAGCCTGAGCTGTAGTGATCATATAATGATCATAAAAAATAAGAGTCAGGTGAATCGTAAAGTCAGGAGCCTGAATTTTAGAATGCAAAATTCCAGCTTTCCCACGAGTTAGAGAGGGAAATGTGTGGCATTGTACAGCATTTATTCTGTGCCTATAGGAGTTCCTCTGTTTGTCACTATTGTTTAAGTATCTTTAAAAAAAAATGCAACCATTTATTTCTTTTATGAGCCATTTATCCAATCACTTCATTAAACAATATTCATCTGACTTCTAAAAATATTTTTTAAAATAATGTTCACCTTTGCACACTAGTCTCTAATAATATCTTTATTCACTTAAAATAACAAAAAATATAATATTCCTGCAAGTGAGTGTAAAAGAATACTTTTCATGCTTAGAAAAAGTTACCAATAGAATTCCACTAAAAACATCTGAGGGAGTTTATCAGCTTTTCTCTGTTCTAACTCTCCAAGTGCACTGTAAGTGTGGGTTTTCCATTATGATAGTGTTCACTCAAATTGTCTTCAGGCAATTGCTTCTGCAAGATGTATTAGCAACATTCAGAAACACTATCATAGTAAAGGAAATCTGGATTTTCAGTATGATAAATTTTTAACGTGTTGCAAAATTGACATCATCACAGTAATTTACATTTATGAATAGTATAGATGGAGTACATATGTAAACCGAGATTCTAGTGGCTGTGGCTGTATGATCACTATTCCACGCCTATTTGAAAATGATTTAAAGCTTTTTTTCCATTTTTAATGTTAAAAAATCTTGTTTCAGACCATAATAGTTAAAATGCATCTATTTCTATTTTACTTTTTCTTTTTCTTTTTTTTTAACAGAAAGAATAAACTCAGCTGACTTCTCTCCTATAGGACCTGCAGAGAATAGACATAAGAGAATTACAGTTTTGTGTTATAGCATCATCTTAGTATCTTCACCAAGAGTAGTCTGATGTCAAAAGATAAACCCAGTATAGCACAGAAATTACTATATCTATAGATAGAATCTGTAGACTTTTAGCTTTCACTTGCTTTTTACCTCATACTTTTTCAAAATAGAAAGCATGCAACTGCAGTCACACCTTGAATAAATTTGATGGCACCCAATAATGTTCAGATGTTCAAAAGAAAAAATTAGTAGAATCTCATGGATAAGATTCTGCCTGAACTCCACAGACTGATATGCTGGCATGTTAATTGTCCCATTGATGTTATTTGTTGTGACAGTACTCCAGAAATAATTATAATTTATTAAGCCTAGTAGGACTGGTTGCTGCAATCATTTTGCTAGAAGGTGTTCAGAGTCAATTACAAAAAACATTTGAAGGAATCAGAGCTACCATAATCAGTCTTTCATAATGAGGTCCTCTATCCTACTGGTTTTCTCAATTTTGTTCTGATTTTATTCTTAACAATTCATAGAAACTGATACTTGTACTAAAGGGCACTCTAGTATATGTCAGCAAAAGTAATAAATTATCTTATAATACAGTATAATTTACTGAGTGTACTGTTGGAATATGAACAGATACAAATTATTTGAAATATAAAGGTTGTTTTTTTAATCTGTTGTCATTTAGAAACAACTTTTTTCCATTAGTCAAAGCTAACTGATGGAAGAGAAGAACTGGCTCTGGGTCACTTTATAGTACTTTAATTATAACTATTGATTTGAGGAAAGTGATGGCATATTTTCCAAGCAAATGTTTACTGTAACTATGAGTTTTTCTGACACTCAACTAAAGTACTCAGCAGTTTTATTTAAAAAATTGTTCTGTCATTCATTAAGAATTGTCAATGATTACAAAAACTGTTGTAAGAATTATGTTACCAATGGCTCAATGAAATGTTATTGACAATGGTTTTCAGAGAAAAAACTCTTATTTCATCTCAGTGTTCAGAAAAACAGCTGCTATACAAGTACAAAAGAGGGGTTACCAATGGTAGGGACAGGGGAAGTTTTGACTGAGTAGATTTAGTATTAAATCAGGCACTGAAGTTAGAGACAGAGGATTTCAGATGAATTTGTCACTAAATGATTTTGCTGTATAAGAGAAGAAACTGTTTCTTAAAGTTATGTTTGTAGCTAAAAGGATCGCCCTTTCCTTGTGGATAAATATATCCATCCCACATATAACTTGCTAGAGTAAGGTTCTCCTTCAGATATCTAAATTCAAAACTGTCTGCTAGACATAAAAAAACCAAAACTAACACCTGTATTTAAAAGCAACAATAGGAAATTTCTGTGAGCTGCATGCTCATTAATAATGGAAAGTGTTAGTGGTGCTTTTCTGGTTTAGTATTGTAAGGGGTTTTCAAAAACAAAGATCATGCACTTTCAGTAGTTATTCTCTTGCATTCATGTTTTTTTTTGCTTTGATAATAAATGCTATTGTGGCATATCTGTGATATTTTCTAAATTCCCTGCTGGTTTTTTATGTTTGCATTGCATTTTCTTTTCTTGCATACTCTGCATTGTAATCAAAGATCACTAAAATGATCAAATAAAAAAGATACGGCAGGATTTTCTTAAAAGAGACTCTGGGGTTCATGGCAATAAATCCATAGTCCCAATTTCTGAAGAGCTGTCTGGTTCTTCTTAAGTCTTAAGAGGTTAAGAAAATGCCTCAGAAAGGAAAAGAAAATTGAAGTTTTGCATGTGGTAACCAACAATCTTCAGAGAAGTCCATCAGTTCAGCAATTTGTTTTTTCTGCTAGCCCAAAAAAGTTGTATATTAGTCCTTATCTTGCATTAACTGCTGAAATAATTTGCCAGCTTAACGTACACCTATTTTTTTCTCAGAAATTTAAACAAAAACTACAATATTTTAAATTAAATGCATTTTGTTAAACATGAAGTTTTCATTGAAAGAAGTTATACCAAAACTACTATTGAAGACTCATTCATCACCTCCATATATGAAGAAGACCACTGGAGATATCCTTGAGCAGTTATAGAATCCTTCTAGTTATATTAAATCACTATTAGGTAGAACAAGTAAGTTGCTTCCTCACAGCTGTACCACTTCAATTACTGCATGTGCTGTTCCATGCAAATTCATTTTGGAGATGATTGTGCCATAATAGGAATATCTTATAACTCCATAAAAACTCTACAATCTTTACCCTCAAATATTAACCATACATTTTAAGTTATTTTTCCTTAATAAAATTGTTTTTAAACATAATCATAAATATTTTTTAAAAAATTCAGCTAAAATAAATACTTTCAACACAATCTCCAGCAAACCACGTCTTTAAAATTTGATTCATAACTGTAAAATTACCTGCATGTCAGGCTGATTATATATAAGAAGGACTGTGCCAATATATGCCCTTATGTGCACTGCCTTNGAAATAAACCCTCCAGATAGGGAGTAATGACAGAAGTTATATTCCACAAAGCTGAAGACATCCTATCAACCATTTAGGTATCTTTTTGTATCAGATTTTGATATTACACTGAGGAGCAGTTTGCTTTGCAATCATCTGGTAATGAGACATTAGGGTATTACAAACCATCAACAAACATCTAAAGCTCATCCTTCTATACATTACTTACCTTCTTCATTTTCATTATAATAGTCAGGACACATGGAAAGCATAGTCTTTGAAAAAACCCTGACTCTAAGGACTTGCCTTTAGACCTGCAAATAAAATGCTGACTTAATTGGGATTTTCCTGTTTCTTCTTAAGTTTCCATTAAAATATGATTAACATAAAACTAAAGTAAGTTACTAATACTGATTTAATTATATTTTCATGGGAATTTTAAGTGAAATGCAGCAGAAGTATAGCACAAATACAATATTACTTATAAATTCCTGCAGTAGTTTATTCAGATTGTAATTTCAATTTAGTTTTAATTTCAATTTAATTGAATAATATAGTTGCACTGAATAATGAATATAGTAATTGAACTGATACATCCAGAGTTTGTCTAGTTGAAATTATATGAAACTTTGGAGAGAAAAAATGGAAGAGAAATCTGTTGGGTTTTAATCTTTCAGACTTGATATTACGAATTTTATTAAATGTTTTCTTTATTTTCTGTATGAGAGATATGAGCTCCCTGATTAAATGCACTGGAAGCTACTATATTCTAACTGTACATTTGATTTTAGATGCATCATTTGAGTTCCCCCCGAATTCTGTTCCACAGGTAAGTTACATATAGCTGCAACAAATACTCAGTTCTCTGGAAATACATACAAATGCATACATTTCACATTGTGAAACCAGCAGCTGGAGAGCAGCCCCATGGAAAGATATCAGCGGGTTTGATGATGATGTGTCAATAGTGTTCCTCAGTAGCCAAAAGGGCCAGCTGTGCCCTGGGGTGAATCAGACACAGAATCTCCAGCCAGTCAACAAATTCTCCTGCACTACACAATGCTGGTGTGGCCTCACCTCGCAGAATCATGGAATGGGTCCGTTTAAAAGGGACCACTGTGGTCCACCTAGCCCAGCCACCCTTCTCAGGCAGGGGCACGTGGGAAAAGACTGTATTCAGACAGTTTCCTTGTAAGAGAAGGCTAAGTTATACAGATAAGTTTTAGGTACTGCTGCAAGGAGCAGAGAGCTTGACTCCATGATCCTTATGCATCTCTTACAGTGGGAGACTTGCATGTTTTTGAAAAGATTTAATTTAAATTTGCTGTTTGTTTATAATTTATTATCCTCCAATATGTTACTAGAAAGAAATGAGAAATATTGCAAAAAATTGATCACATGATCCATATGTTGTTGCTGTGCCTCTCAGAGTGCGCACTCTGCCAGCCTGGGCTACCCCTGGCACTGGGCAGCAGCAGGTACAGCTCCCTCTGCCACGCACCCCGGGCTGATCGTGGGGGTTCCTCAGCACACCCAACTCACGGCACCGGCCCCAGGGCTGAGGCAACAATGGTGAGAGAGAGAAGAAGGGCTCTGCAGAGGGGTTGGCACACGAGTTTATTTGGGCCCCTGACAGGACCTCTTCACCTCAAGGTCTTTCCTTGGCAGAGCCAAGAACAAAGAATGAACAGTAACTTTTATGCTCGGGTGGGAGGAAGGGAAGGAGATAAGGGATTCACCAACCAGGGTAAAACAGTGAATAGCCTGAGGGATGAGGGACACCCTTGGGGGCCAATCTCCCTAAAAGGGAGGGGGACCCCTCTGGCTACAGCCCATCACTCGATGCCCTTCAGGGGCTTTCCAGCAGCAGGGATGGACCCCTGGGCTGACAGACATGTCCCTAGAGGAGGGGAGTGGGGAATGGATACGTGGCTGTGGGGGGGGAATGAAGGGGTACAACCAAATTTTATATAACAATGGGGCTACATGGACTGAACCACAAATTAACATACAACACAGATTATAAAACACACTGCTACAGTATGTGACAAAATATATTGTATATTTCTATATTTACATGTATATGTAAATAAAATAATCTGTAATATTTCCTATTTTAAATTCTTTTGTTAATGAGAAAATTAAAAAAGAAAAATGTATTTTAAAATATAAGATCCAGCTATTTAAAAGAATAAAAGAGTGATGATATTTCACAAACATGAAAATCAAACATGGTGTCAGGCTCAGGAATAGAACTTGGGGAAAAGAAGGAGAAAAGGAGGAAGGTTTGGAGCTATGGTGTTTATCTTCCCAAATAACCATTATGTGTGACAGAGCCCCACTTTCCTGGAGATGGCTGAACAACTGGCTGATGATGGAATGAGCAAATGAATTCCTTGTTTTGGTTTACTTGTCTGTGTAGTGCTTTGCTTTACCTGTTAAATTGTCTATCTCAACTCATGAGTTTTCTCACTTATATTCTTATTGCCTCCCCATCCTTCGTGGAGGTAATGAGTGAGCAACTTGCTTGGTGCTTGGTTTTCACTTGGGTTGAACCAAAACAGTCTGTTTTGTCATAATAGACATTACTGACCAGGACTAGCAAATATACAGAATACCAAGGAGTATTTAGAAGACCTGGCTTTGGATCACAAGGGAACTGTCAGAAGGGAAATGAGAAGATGTGGCTAAAGGCAGGGCCACAAATGACATGGAACTATAGATGAGTAAGAGGAAGGAGAAAACCTCTGCTCTTTTAAGAGTGTCTGGTCAAAGATATTTTCAGTGCTAAAGTGGATAATGAGAAAGGAGGAAAAGATGTACAAGAACAGACAGAGACACAGTCCTGACTGGGAAATGATGATGGAGGGACAACCAAACCTGGTCAGTCAAATTAATTGATAATGGTATGTTCAGTATATCATTTATATGGTATTATTTCAGTAAGATTTTCTGATCAACATCCTTCGCAAAAGGGACACCAAGGAAAAGGAAGAAATTATAAAACATCTGGAGGTGTAGATCTGACAGAAAAACATAATGGAGACAGACAGGAAACATTTGTCAGCCACACAAATTTAAATGTGTGAATGGATTTTGTGATCACAAAACTGCAAGCAAACCATGACCCTGAAAATGGTAAAGATTGGGGTTCAGATTGTTGTTTGGACTTTTTCAACTAATGAGGTAATATGCATGGGAAGGGGGAACATAAGGAAGCAAAGGAGGAACAAATGGAATAGGGTATAAAAGTGTCTGTAAATTGTGGCTGGTCAGTACACTTGTCTGAGCAGGCCCTCTGCCTGATGACTGCAATCTGCTCTATATTCTTCTTATATTCTTACTTTTCATTTGTTTCATAGCAGGGGGAAAATATACTTCTGTGATTTGGAGAGCAGACCATGTAAGAAAAGGAAAAAACCAGGATGGGCCAACACAGTTGCAGAACTATGCTTCATCAACAAGTTAATATATTATAGCAGTTGATATATATTAACTGCTATACCTAAACTTGGAAAGCAAAATTCATTTTCTGATGTTTAAAACAGGGTTATGATTTTGAAGGACTAACTTATTTCAGCAATATTACATGGATTTCTTTTTCCTATTTCAGATGCAAACTCATCAGCGATAAATTGTAACAGCCAATGGTGCCTTGGCATTTTTTTTTTCTGAATTACTTGAAAATAGGAGATTTACAGGATAGTTTTCAAGTTCAGTGAGATCTATCTTTTTTTTTTTTTTCTCAAAAAAGGTATTCTGTGACAACCCCAGGGGGCAGATGCCTCACATGAAAAACATTTATGAAATTGCTCATTGATTTCTTTCTCAGAGGTAAAATGTTCTACACTCATTTCCTTGCACTCTTCAATTCGAAGTATTTTGCACAAGTTAGGAATAACAGGAGTTTTATTCTCTTCTCACTCATCATGTGGGCACCACAGGCCAAGTTCTTTAAAAGAGCACAGCCAACCTTTCTCCTTTTGCTTTACTCTGAATGCTCAGAGTCCTGCTGCTTGTCCTCCAAGCTCATCTGTAATGTATTTAACACCCCAGTGGAGGTTGGCTAGATGCCAAAAAGTGCTTAGTTGTCCTTATTCTCCGAAATGCCCACAGAAACCTTTGTTTGATGTCCCCTGAGAAAGTGGAAAGGAAAAAGATTTCTCAAAACTCATATTTCATCACTAGCCTAACCTGCAGTCTCTTGTGAATTGAAAGAACACAAAGCAAGAATTAATTTGAATGACTATAAATACTGTTTCCAGCAGGTATCTTGCTATTACAAATCCACTTTAATTATTTCTTTTTTATTATGAAAGGATTAACATTGTTCCCCAGGATATTTCCAACAGGTTTCAAATTCCTTTGGGTCTATCACCTTTGTCTTCCCATTGCACCTGCTTTCACTTCTCTTCATCCTGGAGCACACTCCAGGTCAGCTTGTTTCATCATGTGAAAGAAATATCATCCACCCCGCTATATGCAGACTCTAAAATAATGTGAATCAGTTTGATTCATTACGCAGAAAAGATTGAAACAACTCCTCTAGAATGAAATTAACTCTGCTTTAATATGTCTTCTAGACCCAATGGAAGTTCCCATGATCCTGTTGCCATTTGTCATAGCAAAAGACAGACAAAACTTTGCTTTACCCTTGAAATATGAGAGGCTAGAATATCAACTTGCTTTTTTTAATAATCCTTTACATTGTTTTGTTGACTTCCAAAGATATTTGGAATGTGGAATAAATTCTACAGAAACTGTCCCAAGATAAAGCATTTCAGGTCCTTTAAGAAACATGATCTAAACTCCCTATAGGACAAAAATTTCCACAATTTCACAAATTAATGGATGCTTCTTCCTCATTGTCATTCTGACTTCTCCAGATACATGCCTTCTCAGTTTCCTGTGTGCCATTTATTCTGTGATGATCGTTAACTATTTTCTTTTCAGTTTGAGAATTCTCTTTAAGATTTTCCTTTAAATGTCTGCAATTTTAAGGTAATGATCAGCCTCACTGCATCTGTCCTTCACAATTTCTTACCCTGAAGAGGGAGGACACACCAGATACATGTCATCAGATATTATGCTGGTTTGGGGATTTGTGTTGCTATGATGACCTCACAATCCACAGCTGAACATTTTCCTTATAGGTTCTCTGCTTTTCTATAAGTTAACCATGCCACAATCTTGTTCTATGTAGCCTTCTAAAACCAAGAGAACACAAGGAATTAATTTGCATAAATTCTACATCTCTGACAAGAAAAAATAGGAAACTTTTTCTGTTTCAATCTCATGTTGTTTCAGTTTACTGTATTTCATAATTTCCAAAATGCTTAATGACTTCCATTTTCTTCAAGACAAGGATTGTTCATTCTGTATTTTATGTAATTCATCTTTGCTTTCTATATCACATTGTTGAGGAAAGTATAAAAATAATGCTTCTATTTAGGGACTTACAGCATGTAAATTTCTGCTGTGTCATGATTAACATACTTTTGTTCCTTTAGAATTGTAATTAACACTTTAATTATGTTTTTCATATAAACAATACTGGTTCAATAGCTGCTGACTCAAAAGCACCACTTGATTGTGTCCTCTGACTTTGTGGATATGACAAACTATTATGATTCAATTATAAGTGATTCCTCTGCTGCAATTAAGGTGCAAACAAGACCATATGCCTAAGCCAATAGTATGGCTTTTATTTAACAGTAATGTGACCTAGAGAGATGGAAACAGGAAACAGTAAGGCAGGCAGAGCCCAAGAATAAGTGATGAGTGCAAAGACAGTGGTTTAAGATTTGGATTCTCATTATCCTACTCAACTTCTGATTGGCAACAAGTTAGATTAATTTCTCCAAGTGGAGTCTGTTTTGCCTGTGGTGGTACTTGCTGAATTCGCTCTCCCTGTCTTCATCCCAAGCCTTTCATTCTATTTTCTCACCCCTATCCAATTGAGGAGAAAAGAGATAGAGTGCCTTGGTGGGCACTCGGTGTCCAGCCAACATCAACAATTGGAAACATTTTCTACTGAAGAGATTTCTCCAGATTATCTCTCCTGTCCCTGCCACACTTTTTCTAATCATCTCTGGTCAAATATTCAGTAAGGAAAAGTGCATTGTTATGCCTCATAGTTATCTATTTGAACTGTTTGTCCTTTCTTCCTATAATGATTCTTGGGTGACTTTGAATAGTATTATTTCAGTTTTATGGCCTTGTGCCATTTTTCTTTATGTGTTTAAGTGTCCATGGTGCTGCAAATAACTTTGCTGCTCCTAACATGAATATTGAAGAGTGTTCCATAAAAGCCATTAGATCATATCTTTTCTGAGGCACAGAGCTGATCTGGAATTCTATGCTGGTATTTTTTAGCATGACTAGACAGGAGTTTATGCTGCTTTCCAAGCACTGAAGACCTCAGGGCTTAGGATATGTTTTGATCATGTCTTTTCTGTCTTCTCTGGTCTGTAATTTCCATAGCTATGAATGTCTACTGAAATGAAAGGAAATATTTTATACTGTCTGAAGTCAATTGCATCTTTCAATGAATTCATGCAGCAGAATATAGATATGCTGAAGAAGTAAAAATGTGCTGTAATTAGGAGGCTTCTTTGCCATCTCTGAAATGTAGAGCACAGCTCAGAGTAACTAGACCTTACCCTCATTAAAACTAATGATAATTAATTAAAGAAGCAATTCTGTTTTTCCTCCTGAAATGTATTTTGGTTTTGGATTATTGTATTGTTTACCTAATTTACTTAGGACCACAAGCCTAAAATTCGTGGTGCCCAGCAGTCAGCAATAAATTATCTAGTAATTTCTTCAAGTATTTGGAGGGAAGGGAAAATTAAAAGTCCTCAGTAGTGAAATAAATATGCAGTGGATATAATGTATAAAACCCATCTACAATAAGATATAATAACTTAAAAGCTCTTCTGCATGTGTCTTGATTATTGATATTCTGCCCCTAAGTGTAATCAAGAAAACTTGCTTCTGATCAACAGAAGCATGAAGAACATAGGATGCTATGCAGGAGTAAAACATGTTTTACTATTCCTATGTTTCTTAAGCAATTTAGTGGAAATTCATATAAATTTATGATAAAACTACAAGAACCACTTAAACGTATGTCAGATTCAGGTCATCATTTCAAGGATTTCACAGTCAATTTACAATCTCTGACATGAATACAGAAAGTAAAAATCTGTTTGAATCAGATGATAACACTAACACATTATGGTATAAACGATGCAATCATCTTGTGTCCTCTTAGAATAAAATATACTTTAGAGGGAAGAAATGAATGTTTTGTAATAAGCTGTAGGAAAAAACAGAAATTGTTGGGAAGCCAAATTATTATAGCACCTTCTTGCTTGTATCAAAATATTTCAGCATCAGTTGTTATGATGTTGACAACATGAATGTGCGGTATAAAGGTATTGTTACTGCACACTCAAGGCTATTATAAAATTATGTTTAGCCTATGACCTTGAACTTCTCTTCATGTTATTTAAAGAATAAGTAACATAAATTTATTTTATCTTATAAAATAAACAAATATTTGTAAATATTTTGTAATGTGTTGTTTGCAGAGTAATAATGTGACATAAGTATAAAGCGCAGCATACTTATAATCTTCAGTGTTAATGGCAAATAAGCACTTAATGCAATTTGAGAATGCAATTGTGTCTACAATGTGAAATAGAAATTTTAGAAGTCATATGCATAATTCTAAAAAAATCTGAGACTGTGTAAAAATTACTATATTGAGTTAATACAGAGAAAGTCATTAATATATATGAATTACTGAAATTGTTTCATATTTTACAGATCCCTTTAGACAACATTCTTTTATAACTTTCTTACAGATGTTACATTAGAATCACATTATTCTAAAATACTTTCATAACATAACCTCAAGGACTTCTTATAGAAAAGCCAGATGATAATTTGAGAAAAATCATTCTTTGAATCATCCTTTGAATTTACCTCAGTTACAGGTGAGGTTAAAGGTCATAGGTTAATGCTATAGGTATAGGTAATGTCCAATATCTGAGGACATTACAATAAATAGTAACTAGATACAAGATGTATTTACAAAATATATGCATTGAATATAGATAATCATTTATCTGTATATGTGTTCTGGAGTATGTTATGTCAGGACTGTAGGTATGACTGTTTTACTCAAACAGTTTCACCTCTCTAAAGCGAACGCAGTTTGACATCCTCCAACAGAGAAAGAGCGATCTTTGAAAGAGAACTAGAGTTAAGATAAGAACAAATCATACCTGCAGGAGAGGGATTTGCTACCTTTTTCATCAATGTGCTGCTGCCCTTCAGTTGTTGCTATAGAAATATAGCAGACAGAGAGACTATCAGGGCTTTATAGATAGGAAGCTCACTTAAGCCAATCAGTGCTCTGCCCATTTAGACTTATCGTGGTTGCCTCCATGTCATTAATATAAAGAGACAACAATGGGAGTGCTGCCACATGAAAGTTAAAGAACTCATCGCTTTCTTTCTTGTCCATGAGGCAGCCTGCCTACTGTCCAGATACAATAGAATTTCTAATCAGACTTTTAAGTAGATTATATAGCTCACTAAACCTCACTGCATTACAGTATCCTTCTCTACTTCCTCTGAATCTCTAAATCCCCACTGCTTTCTTAGCAACCACATGGCATAAACTAGTTCTCTCTGAAACTTACCAATATTATTTCATTTAAAGACCTGCTCTCTCTCTCTCTGTCTCTTTTTCTCTCTCTTTCTCTCTCTTTCTCTCTCTCATATGCTCTCCTATTTTTCTTCCTCCTTACTATTTTTTTGATTGTTGTTTTTTTGTTAATAGTCAAATTTTCCCTAAATGAAGAAATTTCTTAAATCAATTAGGAGTTTAAATTTAAGTTTCATCTTAATTTGATCCCTTAGATATAGGAGGGGGGGAACCTATATTAAAAAAAAAGTTAATTTTCATCTAAGAAAAGAAAGGTTGCCTAGGAAGCCATTTTTATTTCAACATATAAAGTTAGATGGTATGCTTATGTTTGCAGTGATCTTACATTCATAGGATGTCAATTTCTTGATACAGAAATTCTATCAGTTATACAAAAAAAAAGTTGTGATAAATAGCTGTGAAAAATATACATTCATTTAACATAATGATAATTCAGCATTCTCACTGATTCCTACCTGGATTATTCCACCCATTTATTCGTATCTGTAATATATTTATATTTATTTAGACCTCTCAATTTTATTTATATCATCATAGTCTCCTATAAAGAAACACTGAAAGGCTAGAGGTGAAACTAAGTCAGAGAAACTACAAATGCAGTCCGCCTCTAACTTATGACCTACTTAAAACCTTCATACCAGTAACAGTACTTTGCTTATGAAACCAAACATTTTCAAAACCTGATGCAAAGCCATGGTCTCTGTCTCTGATTTATCAATTGACATTTATTACTTTGTTCTGGCCATTTTGCGCATCACAACACAGAATTGATGCCTTGACATTTCATACCAGCTTCATACTTACATATGAACCTCACCATTCACAATATAGTGTTATGGTTTCAAAAGTAAACTACATTGCAATTTTAGAAAAATGTTGTGTGTAGTGTCAAAAACTTTTTTTTTTCATGAATATTTCCTATTATTTCTTTATTGAAAAAAATTTATAATATTCTGTTACTTTCCAGGAGATGTCCAGTAAATGGTCTAGTTATGGACCAGTAAGGATTTTTTTTTTCCCTTTTTGATAGAATTACTCTTTGCTGATGGAATTTCTCTCTTCTTTTGGCAAGGGGAGCTGTGGCAAGCATCAAAGATATGCATGATTATTCTTCTTTCTTTGAAATAGATTTCATTGCACAGTCTGATCCTGGGAAATATAAATGGGCTAGGAACCTGATTCCAATTGGAGCGGGCAGCAAAACCAAGTGTGCAATAAGTAACAAAATGCAGGAAAAAAAAAAAAGATCTGCTTAATATTAATACACCAATGAATCCCTGTAAAAAATACACATCAAGTTATTAACTTAATTTCTATAGATCTAATTTATACTATTTCTTATATTGGATCTGTCAAGTGTAATTGTGCCAAACTGAACGTTAAATGGGAAGAAATAATCTTGAGGCAGGGGGTGGAGAGAAAGGGGGAGGCTGTGGGTTTTTGGGTTTTGGGATTTTTGGTTTTTAAGCAAATGTATCTGTTGTGTGATCAGTGGGAGAGCAGCAGCAGTATTTGCAAGATCCTGGAGCATTTTATATTCTTCAAATTCTTCTGACACTATTCAGTAGCAGATGTTTAATTTAATGATATAGGAAACGGAGCACATACTATATAAATCTTCCATGGGTTATCATTCCAAAGCCAGCTTATGACTAAATATTGCCAAGCTTAATGTGTAACCAAGCTATATTCCTATTATAAATTATCATGCACAAAAGTACTTCTATGTTTGTGCTTAAATCAGTTTATCAGTTGCTGAATAATTTCATTAGGTATTAGTTATTTTTTGGGTAATGAGAAATAATCAGTATCCCTTTGGTCCATTAATTCATGACTTTAACTCTCTCTACTAAAGTGTCCTGCACCTAGCTTATTTTCGTAAGTTGAAATCCTAAACTCCCCATGCCCCAAAGTAGGAAATAGTTCTGATAGAAAATCTCTTCTCTTTGTTTTAAAGTCTTTCTTAATGATGAAGATATAGGTCAAAAGAACTGCACATAGCAGTTAAACTGCTGGGAAACCATATCTTAATTAATATCTAATAATATATTAGATATAATTATAATTCTTAATTATGTATAGTATATATAATTATTTAATATCTTTTTCATCTCTGTGATGCTGAAAATTGAGTTGAAATTTTTAGAAAACTGTGAACAGTAACTTCAGGATCACTTACACAAGATTTAGCAACTAACTTTGTCATATTTTCCCACAGGCATATTACCTTGCACTTATCAACACTGAATTTCATCTGCTGATGTTACTCATATAACATTTTCAAATCCTTCTCCAAGTCTGTACCATCAGCTTCAGATTTGTCCAACTGGAAAAATTGCAAGTTTGTTCTCTTCTCCAAGTCATGGAAGTTAAAAAAAAGAACAACTAACACAGTTTAATAGGCAAGCCTATCATATATGTTTTTGCCCTTTTTGTTCTTGGATCTCAGTTTCTGTGTTGTTACTTGCATCCAAGTAGATTTTGGCAAGTGTCTTGTTTGGATAAATCCCTCCCACAGCAGCTAAATATATGTTCCTGGCCAAGCAGGGAGTAAGGAAGGTGGGGAAGAAAAGCAAGTTTCCATGATCAGTGTGAGACCCACAGTAGAAGTTGTAGGAATATGACACATATTAAAATTATGTAGAAAGTGGGGGAGTGGATTATGTTATTTACAGGATTAGGAGTGCAAGAAAGACAAGGTTCATGAGCACAGAAACTTCAGGGCAGGGTATGAAAATGGGATGGTACACTGGTACTATATAGTTGAGGATGGCATCCAGAGGGTTGGGGGGGTTGAAAAGGAGCTTAGTGTGGTAACAAAACTAAGACACTACTTGGAATAGAATAGTGGACATGCTTGAATGGTTATGAATGAAGTACTTGGGAAGTTAGAGATTTTGGTAACTAGGAGGGAAGACTGGCCATTCAGAGTCTTTCTGAGTGTAGTAGGAAGAAAAATAAATGGAGCTCTAAGATTAGCCAGAGCAGCTTTAGAATGAACACCTTGTTGTAAATCTCTTAATACTCTGAGTTTTTGATTGAAGTAGCATACATAACACTGCTGGAAACTACCCTGAATTACTAGCCACAACCTTTATTTATTTTGTACTTTCCAACTGGTGTTTAATTTATAAATGGACTTGTGTCTTATTTACACATCATTCACCCTACAATCCAATGACTTTGCAAATCCTTATACAGATAATTTATGGAACTGTCTGTGGTAGGCTGACCATGGCTGGATGTCAGGTATGCATCCAAGGCTGTCTATCACTCCCTTCCACAACTGGAAAAGGAAGAAAAAATAGATGTAAAAGCTTATGAGTTGAGACAGGGAAAGATCACTCATCAATTATTATTACAGGCTAAACAGACTTGATGTGAGAATATCAATTGAATTTATTATCAATTAAAATCAGAGCAGGATAATGAGAAGTCAAATAAATTTTTAAACACCTTCCCTGAACCCCTCCTTTCATCCCAGCATCATCTCTTCCCTCACCAGTGGTACAGGGGGATGGGAAAGTGGTGGTTACAGTCAGTTCATCACATCTTATGTTGGCTGCTGCTCAGGGAGAGGAGTTCTTGCTCTGTTCCAGCATGGGATCCTTCCCACAGGCTACAGCTCTTCATGAACTGCTCCAGTGTGGGTCCCTTTCCAAGGGGTGCAGTCCTTCAAAGAAACCCTGCTCAGGTGTGGATCCCCCACAGGGTCACAAATATCACCAGGATATTTCTTCTCTAGCATGGGCTCCTCTCTCTACAGGTCTTCAGGTCCCTTCCAGGAGCCTGCTTGAGCATGGTTCCCACAGGTTCACAGTCTTCTTTTGGGCATCCACTTGCTCTGGCACAGGTGTCCTCCATGGGCTGCAGGTGGATCTCTGCATCCCTGTTATCCTCCATGGGCTGCAGGGTCACAGCTGCCTCACCAAGGTCTACACCAAAAGCTGCAGAGAATCTCAGCTCTGGCACCTGGAGCACCTCCTGCCCCTCCTTCTGCACTGACCTTGGCACCTGAAGAGGTTTTACTTCACATATTATCATTTCTCTCTCCTCTGGACAATTACTTCAGGTATTATCTCTGACGGGATCGGCCTTGGACAGCGGCAGGTCTGTCCTGGAGCTGGCATTGGCTCTCAGACATGAAGGAAGCTTCTGGCATCTTCTCACAGAAGCCATCATTGTAGCTCCACTGCTATCAAAACCTAGCCATGCAAGCCCAATACAGTCCTTAATTAGGTACACTTTGATTTTTATCTCTCCATTTAACAAATTGGTACATGAGAGAAGTTAGATGGCTTGCTTGAGGTCTGCCAAATCTAAGACTTACCATGATCTTTTATTTCTCAGTTTCACACACCAAATAAAGTAATTAAAGCAAATGTATAGGTCAGCAAAATGAAATTAAATTAGACTGAAAGTAATTGAGTGGCAAGCTGTTAAACCAATCCAGGAATACGAAGTCACCCTCACTATCCAAAAATACACATGGAAATTAAAGGTAGGCTTATGTCACAGAACTCAGTAAAGTGTAAGATTGCTTTCTGAACTAGAAAGATTTACTGTCCCATATTTTTTTTAGTAATATTCTTGGGAAAATGAAAATCTTTCATCAGACCAAAAGGGGGGGAAAAAAAAAAAGTACTTTTTTTATTTTGATCAATTATTTTTAGTTTCAAGAGCTTTAGATTTTTAGCAAGTATTTTACAAAAAACATTCCTAGGGCTTCCTTAATTGAAACAATATTATTAAATTTACTCTTTCTGTGAATGGAGGTGAATGGAGTTATGTGGTGTTTCACAGGACACAGTTTGTGGGCCAGTTCTGTTTAATGTCTTAATTGGTGATCTGGCTGAGGGTACTGAGTGGATGCTCAGAGAGTTTGAAGATGACATAAAGTTTGATGGGATCTTCTGGAGGCTAGGAAGGTTTTGCAGAGGGATCTGGACAGGCTGGATTAATGGCTGAGGCCCACTGTAGGTTGTTCCACAATCACCACCCCTGGAAACGTTCAAAAGGATGCAGCACAGGGATGCATGGTTTAATGGGGAAGATTGTGATGATGAGCAAACAATTGAACTCAATGATCTTAGAGGCCTTGTCCAGCCCTAATGAGTCTATGCTTTTATTTTTTGATACAGTACTGAACTCTTAATTTATTGGTTTGTTTTATTGGGAACATTCTTTAGAAAAATAAATTGAAATCTATTTTTTGAACTAAAGAATTATCTCTTTTTTTCCTTTTCTTTCTTAATAAGGGTATACTTAAATAAATTACTGTTTTACATGCCTTTTTCTTTCTAAGAAAATTACAAGGAGCTTGGAGTTTGGGATCTACATTATAAAATACAGCACCAAGCTTCAGATAGCTGAAGCATAAGAAAATGCCCAGGGAAGTTAAACTCTGAAAATTTCAGAATGTCTTGGTTTCAGAAGACTGTTCTGTCAAAAAGGCAGATAGATCTGTGGCACTTGGGGATGAGGATGAAGAATTGTATTTAATAAAAGAGAGAGATGGAGAGCCTGAGCAAGAAAGATCACTTTTTGCCAAATTATAAGCTTTTGAGTTTTCATGAACCAGCAAGATGGGATTTTCATATATTTTTACAGTAGTTTGGTCTTGGAGATTAGAAAACTGAAACATAACTTTTCCTTGAAAACAATGTTGGCAGGCATAATTAATGACATTCCACAACCCAGATGGAGAATAATATGCACTGTTATTACTGTGTTTACTTGTATGTCATTGTGGCTAAAAGTGTCACAGACCCTGAACCAAGGGACAAAGAATAAGTCACGTCTCCCTGACCAATTTCTCTCATGCTCTTAACTGGCATAATCCCATCGACTTGACTTACATCAGCCAAAAATCTAAATATTCAAAATATTATATTTTTAATAATTTTAATAAATAATTTATATATTTAAAATATTATATTTTAATATTCATATTTTAAAATGTGCTGTCAAGGGCCACCCTTTTAAACTTGAAATGTGAAAACATTTTAAATGACATTTAAAACAATGAAAACCAATAGTCCTACAAGCAACTCATCTGATCTATATTTCCCCAGTTTTAAAAGAATTTGGTTTGGATTTAACTGGCCTCAGATCATCTGATGGTCTTTCGTAGGGAAAAAGAAGGAAACTTGGGGTGTATTTAATTTGTTTTCATTGGCACTACTCATATTACTGTGGAATAAAGAGCACTGACAGGATGGAAAATTTTGCCAGAAAGTATCTGAGACTGTACAGTCAGAGTAATTTGGCATCTGTGGTTTAGCATTTTTATGAGTAATTTATTAAGTGCATTTAAAAATATGCTTCTAATCTACCTCATTTATGTCATTATCTGTTCTCTGTAATTCACTCACTAAAAAGGGATCTAAATAAAACCAAAACAAAACACCAGAGTTCAGCACCCCTGAGTTGATCAAGAAGCAAGAGCAATGCATGTTCTGAAACAGTGCTGTCTCACTAGGATTATTGCCTTTGTGATTTCCTTTCAAATTTATTTGTGCAAGACACCACAATAAAAATCTCTGAAATCCAGGAGAAGTGAGATCCCAGTGAGGAACTTTTGCTTTGACCCCTTCATCATACCCAGAAATGACAGCATGATTTTCTTAGAAATTAATTAGGATGAAAGACAAAATGATTCCACAGTCAAACAGGGAGCTAAACCAAAGAGTTTGCAGCATATGAATGATGGAAACACCATTCAAGGATGAAAAAATAATATCAGTAAAAATATTAAATACTTTAGTTTCTATAAAATAAAACACATTAAATTCCTTTAGTTTCTATAGTAGGGCCATCTGTAGTTTTATCCTTAGCATATCAATTATAAGTGAGGGAATTTAACTGCTAGATATAAAATACAACTAAGTGGAACCAAACATTTACTTTGAGGACTTTTTATCTTTCTTCAGTTCTTCCTTTTTTATTGCAGGTAGGCAATACAAATGTATTCTAAAAGGCTTTGTTCTACCAAAACAGATAAATTTGGCATTTTTTTACCAGAGAAAGGGGTCAATTACTGGGAAGGTACTTACTGTATAATGGCTTGAAATGTATTCTCACTAAAACTTTTCTGTATAAACTAGGTTATCGAGACCGTAAGATTGAAAAATATGATTCCACTAACAGTGAATTATTTGCTTTATATATATATATATATCTTTTTTTTTCTTTTTGTTTATAAAAAGATTTTGATGCAAGATTGTCAACATAAAAAGTGTAAGTGCGAAGTCTGTGTAAAGTTTTTAAGAATTATTTGGCAAAAATCCCTTACAAAAATTAGACTTTTTCACTATCCTTCCTTATGAACTAAGCCTTCTTCCCAATGGTTCGTTCAGCTTAGTTGTGGAAATATTCGTTTCCCTGGGTAACTAAGTAAGATGAGGAAAATCTTCAAAGAAGAAACTTTTTCAGAAGCTCATTTTGAGCTGGACATTGACAGACAAATCTGTACTTCATTACTGAGGAGAAGTCTGATTCTTCAGTTGCATGAACAGTCACACTGAAATCACTGTCAGAAGAGCTGAAGTGCAGGGAGGAAACCAGTGAATCCTTTGTACACAGTGTAGAGTTACCAAGTTTTAAAGAGTGGGCAGAAATAACAGTCTAAGAGAAAGGATAAGACTGGGATGTGTTTTTTCAGGAATTCAGTCTTAAAAGAGAAGTAGTCTGTAGCAAGGTTTAGTAAACTAAAAAGTTATTCTAAAATGTTAACAGTTCTTAGGCTAGGTGTGTCTTGCTGTAGTGCCTTCCTTAGAGTTGTAGAATTTTATTCTGAAGTTCCCAAGAAACCAAGAGACCTTTTCTCCAAAACTGTTCTGTTTCCTGATGCAAATTGTCTACTGTAATATGTTACACAAGAGAATCACATATATAACAGTAATTTATTTTCTTCAAAAGCTTGCTTACCTGTTTTCTTCCCTATGTCACAAGGTTCTCTCTTACTGAACAGAACATTACCAGTTCCATTTATTTCAAAGGATGGGACACCATGTATGTGGATAAATATTTTAAAAATGGGTCCAGATTAATGTGTAATGAGTCTCTTATCATTATCACACAACTCAGAGTCCATGATTCACTAGAGTAGGAAGCACAAAATCCATAAGCTAAAGCTGCTTTATTTTATCTTCTGAAACCTTGGTGTTCATGATCAGTAGGAATAGACAGGGGCATGAACATTTTTATTCAGTGCTGGCATGGCATCAAAATATGTCCAGAAAAATCCTGAGGCTGCCTGCACTTTTCCTTAGCACACGCTGAAATTTTAGACCACACAGAAAAGTTATGGATTCATTGCCTTTTACTGCCAAGTATAGGCTTTAATATGTTGTCCTGACATATCATGGTATAAGTTGGTATAGATACATTGCTGCTCATAAGTGGCAATTATGTTTCATATATTTTCTGCTAAAAAAGCAAACAGTATTCAGCCTGCCAAGATTTCTCATTAAAAGTTTAAAAAATTAGAAATACTTGTTACTAATTAGATAATTAGGCAGTAGATAAGAAAACTCTAAAGAGAAATGCATTTAAGCCTAGTAGTATGTAACAATATATCTGTTTGAATTGATTTCTGTGGTTTCATTAGCATTAGGTACTAACTTCACAGTTTTGATTAAAATGTGTAATCTGAGGTACCATTAAGTCTAACACTTCGCATCTCACTGGATTTTTTGTATATCTAATTAGCACAAGGTTCATGTTCTCCTTTTTTCAATATGAACACAGCATTAAAGAAGCATATCACTGATTATGTTAATATACATGGTGGAACACCGCAGAGATGAATTTTTTAATTTTCTAAAGGGTGAATACAATTACAAATCTAGCAAAGAAAAACAAAAATCAGTGATTTAGTACATTACCCTTGGACACTTGTTTCAATAAGAAAGAATTTTGAAAGTAATACAAAGAAGAAAACCCTGCTCTGATGTAAGAATTAAAATAAAAGTCTCTATACATGACATTTATGAATAATTTAACAAGTTCAGTAATTAGATATTACTGAATATTATTTATTAACATTTTTAGTAAGAAAGAATAAAGCATACAGATACTTAGAAGGACAATGTCGACTGAGATGATACTTTTGTGGTTTTTAAGAGGTGAAAAACCTCCAAATTTGATGACACAAAACCTAAAAATTAGTACAAATAAAAACTTTGAAGCCAGGCTTTTATATTTTCCTCTATTCTATCTTCTTACATCTGTCACATTTCTTTCAATCCCAGCTTTTCCTGATTCCTAGCCTTCTGAACCTTGTTACATCTAACAATTTCTCCCCATCATTTTGCATTTTCCCATCTTATATTTCATTCAATTTTCTATCTATTCACTTATATGTATATTTGAATATGACTTACTCTATTGATTCCATCTGTTTACTCTTCAAAAGTAATAAATGAGGGTCATTCTTAAGTGAAGAGATTCACATCCATAAGGAAATAATAAAAAGAATTTGCCTCCATTATTCATCTGTTATAAGCAAATGATGGTTAGCTAAAATATAGCATTTTCCCCTCTAAACCCCATGAAATTGAACTTATATAGTGAAACTGCTTTCCCCGGAAGTCATTCACACAGAAACGATGTCCTTTTCTAGAGAAAATAAACTGTTTCCTGAAAGCAAACCTAAGAAATCAATTACAGTTTATGAGTTAAGCATCTAAATGTTCTCTTGATTCTTTTAGTTTGAAATGTGGAAGACATCTTTTTCTTAAACAGTTACTGATTTCAGAAGGAGCTAAGTCTCCTAAATGCAAGTTAGACACCCAACAATCATTGTAGAAACAGCCACAAGGGCCACTTTCTAAGACAATAATGTTTCAGATATGTTCTTGATTAGGAAAGCTGGAAAAATTAACTGATTCCCCTTTCCCAACAAAAGGAGGCATAATAAAATTATAGAAAGCGGGAAGCTAGAAACATCTTGAGATGGGATTAATTTATCTGGGAGGGACAGTTTGAAAGCAGCATTTGGAACCGATCTCGAGAGGGATGGAGGATGTACTAATGAGTACTAAATATTCATAAATTTGTGAATATGGCTGCTTTATTCAATGAGTGTCCATGTATTTTACATATAATTAAACGTTCATGAAAAGGGATGCTAGGAAAATACCTCAAATTTAGTGTTTCTCTGCTATACAGGATATAAAGAACATAAGCTGCTAGAGCTTGTGTAGTTAGAAATTTCCATAGTTTAACAGCAGGCCCTATTTCTGGGGCAGGAACTTCTAACCATGGAGAGATAGGATGTTTGTTTTCTTTATGTCTTACATATGCATTGTTTGCTTCCCTGCCATTAGGTACACATCTATCTCAACAGCCACTGTTTGTCTAGATTAAAACTCCCTCCCTAGCCTGCAAATAGGTAGGAAAACATGTGAGAAAGTAACATTCTGAAGGGAATGTCAGTTTGGTTCCTTCCATTTTTGTTTTATTTATATTGTATCTGGGCACCTTCCTATCCTGAAATACTCATATATTTGGGACACTTCTGTTTATTCTTAAAGGGACACTGAAGATACTTGGTGCTCTTTAGGACACACTAGTGGTCTAAATTGCATACTAAATGTTATGTATATAAGCTTAAATTATAAGTGCATTCTGAATTCTGTTCTTTTTGACATTGTCTGAATCTGTTCCAGTTCTTCTTGGCAACTGCCTGGATTGTGTTGTTTAAATGTGGTTTTCTTCCTATCCCTGTATCAAAACCTTGTTCATCCTGGCCCTCGTTTGTGCTTCTTTGTGCCATAGCACCTCTTTCATCATTTCACTTACAAAAAAGATTAAACTATTCCAGGAAGTGGGAGAGTAATGCAATTGAATGGATATTTAGGAGGCCTGGATGTGCATGAATTGGCCCTCAGTAAATAGTTTGGCCCTATGCCGTTAGTCTTTAAAGCAAATTAAATCCTGAATGGCATTTCTCCAGGAAACATGCTTGATGGAATCCAAATCCCAAATATTAAACATAGGCTGAATCTCTGAAGTAATTTTTAGCTTCATAAATAATTTTAGGAGGCATAACCATCCTTTTCAATAGACAACTAAGGTTGTAGTGTTCTCCTAGCCCAGAAATCTAAAATTCTGGACTGAGGATAAACTACAAATTGATGATACAGAACTGTAAGGAATTAGTTACTACATTCACCACTGCTCGTGACAGGATTAGGCTTCTGCAGTTGAAACACAAGCAGAATAGACAGAAAATATGAAACACAATATTTGGTTTTGTAATTGAATTCATACCTTAAAGTGATCTTAAAACTTACCACTGGATTTCTCAACACATATGAGTTTAAGGGTTCTCAACAAGTTTTTAGAGAAGCAAGAGGCAAGAGCTTTTATGCAAGAGACCTGCCCTAAGATCATTTTGTCTTAGAGCTGAAATACTTGCTAAATGGCTCAAATATTCTGTCTGTTATGAATTCGAGTGGTGAACAAACCTTATTATTACTATTATTATCATTTGAGTTTTCTCTACTGAATGTGTGACCTTTTACATACAACAGAGTTGGCTGGCTCATGCCCTAGCTGGAGCCATTTTCAGGATGTTTGTGTAATGTTTTGACTCTATAATAATTCTGAGTGTTTATATAGTTATAACTCATAGGCAGGAGCTCTGGACCAGAAAAAAAATCACGAGTAACTCAGGACATATTAAATATTAGAAAATAATTTGACAGTTAATTTCATTTAGTCAGTACATTTGAAAACGGTTGACTAAAGGTTAAATTAACATATAATTTCTTAGACAAGCAAAGTAATATTTCCTAATATCATTGACTAGTTTGTAAGGTGTAGCTTATTTTTTTTCTGAGACCAGGTATTGGTTTGGCATGAATGGTAAAAGCCAATTAGTGACCTGCTTTAAAACTGACAGCCAGGTTGGCCAATTGCATACAAGTGTACACCCCTGGGACACAGGGGTTAAATACAGGTAGGACTGTGGGAAAGGCCTCTTTGAACTGCGGGTTTGTCATGACCAGGGTGGCCGTGCTGGGGCTGGCCCTGGCTGGAGCCGAGCTGGATCCCTGAGCCCAGCAGATGCCGGCAGAGAAAGGGGAGCCACGGCTGCTGACATCCGGCCGATCCTACGGCCTGCACCACGCTGCTGACCGGGACGAGGGAGATGACCCAACCGTCCCCAGCCCCGGGTCCCCGGAGAGCAGCACCGAGCCCAGGCTGGGCCAAACCCATCCCATAAGACCGAGGGGTGGAGGGGAGAGAAGATTCGGGCAGTCGTTTCTGAGCTTTTCTAGACCTCGTGGATTTGAGGCTTTCAGAGATGCCGGGGCTGAGACCACGTGGCCGTCTGCAGGCCCAGGCAGGAAATGTTAACTCTTTCCTAATGCAGACTGAGACTTTTTTTAAACTCTAACCCTTCTCAAAGAGAGAGGAAAGGCCAAATTGGAGGTATACAAAGGGATAATATGAAGATATCAAAGTCAGTAAAGGAAGAGTAACTTCTTAGATGGAAGAGATGACAAGTTGCCTCAGTTCTAGGCTGTAAAACTCCTGAATTTATGGTAGCGGACTGTAATAATTCCTTTATGTCGTGGACTATGAATGGGGAGATGATTTTGTGGATTCAAGCAAAGGTTGTCTAATTTTACTGAGTGGATATTAAATTAGAAACTATAATCTCTGATTTTACGGAGTAGATATTAAATTAAAAACTGTAATCTAGTGATCCAATGAGATGTTTGAAGCCTCGTCACCAGTGAAGAATTAGAAATCCTTTGTTGTGGAGCTGTGCATCTTTAAAAGGTGAAACCCCATCTCTAAGTCCACGGCCTATATCAGTCATGGGAAAGGCTAAAGTGTTTTGGGAAGCTCACAAATGCAGATTCTTGGGTGGGCCGCTTTTGTGGGAGCTGGAAGCCACAAACAGACTGTGTCTCCTGTGGAAAGTTACCAGAACAAAATCAGGAGGGACTTGTCTCTCGACGACTGAATGAAAGACTATTTTATAAGTGGTACTGACCTAGAGTTCTGATTTTCTGTCTCTTTACATTGTTTTGTGGAAAAGTAAACTTGGTAGGAGGGAGGGGAGTGCTTTTAAAAAGGTTTCATTTTTTTTGTTTGCCCTTTAGTGTGTGCTAATAAATCTAACTCTTTCTATCTTTAAATTAAGCCTGTTTTGCCTTTCCTCCAATACTATTCCATAGTGGGAAGATAGACCACTACACTAAATTTAACAAAACAAATTCAGCGAATGTGGAACCACTATAGACCAAAAGGGTATTCAAAGACAGAAATGGAAACACAAATATATATTTTAAAGTCTTTAAGTCCAGTACCTCAAAAGAAGTAATGGAATTTTTTTGGTTTCTTTTTTTTCCTCTAAAATATTTTACCTATAGATGTAATTTAGCAGAGCAAGCAGACTTCTCTTACCTGTTAAAACAGTATAATCTTCCACAAAATGTACAAACAAGATGATGATTTGTTTTTTCTGCCACCAAAAACTCAGATGAGAGCTTTGGTTAGGTTTGGGATATTCATTAGGAATCTGTTTATCTCACTTCTCCAGTGGAATAGAAGTGTAGCTGAACAATGAAATCGTTCTTCACTGTAGAAGGGAATACAGGTGACCTTGCCCTTTATAAGTAACAGCTGTGTTAATTACCCAATAAAGCCTAACTCCTGATGAGTCACATCTATAGCCAATAAAGATGAGTGTGATGAAAGGGAGGGGGTTAGCTGGTAAGGGAGAATCAGGAAGGAAGAGGAGCCTTAAGGAAGAGACACTGAAAAGATAATGAAGAAGCAGGTTCCTGAGGCGTAAGAATAGCTGCTGTGAGGTCAGACTGGGTCAGCAGTTAGGGCCTGTTGTTGGAACCTGCAGTCATAGTCTAGCAGGGTAAAAGCTTGTGTTCAGGGACTGCAAACTAATACATGTGGTCTTAGTTTAGCAGGAAATAACCAGCAGTCAGAGGCTGCAAGGGAAGCCTACAGCAGGAGCTTGCTGCAGCCAGAGTCAGTGGATAGTTGGAGTCAGGATGGGTGAGCTGTAAAGAGGAATAAACCAGGACCCTTTTTATGCTGTGTTTAAGAAGAAGTCTGTGTCTCAGCTCATTTCGACCCTCTGACATGAGGGCTACTGCAACACTTCACCCTTGAACTAAGAGTAGAGTGTTGCCAAAAGATGATAGAATGAAAAATTTGGAAATGGGGAAAATTAAGAATGTGACACACCCTTTTTGTGACCACTCAGCAAATTATAGCAGGTCAATATGAAGGTATCTGCATCCTGAATGAAAGTGCTTATTGTAAGAGCAAGGAGAGTGCCTGCTCCTCTAATGGTACCTGGTCAAAGGAACCATAAAAGAAGAACATACGGAGAGAAGCCTGACCAATATACAGTAATGTAGATTGTGAAGACTGCAAACCTGATCAATCACACAAATTGGGAAGGATCTGTAGGTTCTGAAAGTGTTTGTTTTTTTCAATTGGGAGGATAAGGAAAGGGAAGGAGACAAAACACGGAGAGACATAAACTCTGGCCAATTAGTGTTAACAAACAATAATCAGGGAGGGTGAAACACGGTCATTCTAGTTGATGGGCCATCAAGAAAGAGCAGACAAACCATTAACTTGCTAAGAGGCTAAGCCACCATGTGTGAGAAGTTGCGGCAGAAAAGGGGAAACATAACCCTTGTTCTTAGAAGAGGAAAAAGGGAGATCTAAGGAACAACAGTCCAGTCAGTCTCAACTTTGTGACCTGCAAGATCTCCAGGAAACTGTGCTAAGATACATGGAAATAAGGAGGTGGTTTGGGACAGCTAACATGGCTTCAGTAAGAACAAATCAGTACCTAAAGGCAGCCTGTGAGAAAGCTGGGGAGGGACTTTTTACAAGGACATCTAGTGACAGGACAATATGCAACAGCTTTAGACTAAAAGAGGGTAAATTTAGATTAGATATTAGGAAAAAATTCGTTACCATGAGGGTAACTGGATACTCGAATGCGTTGCTCAGAGAAGTAGTAGGTTCGCTGTCCCTGGAAGTATTTAAGGCTGGTTCGGAGGGGGACATTGAACAACCTGGTCTCATGGGAAGAATTCTTGCCCACGGCAGTGGGGGTTGGAACAAGATTATCTTTAAAGGTTGCTTCCAGTGCAGAACATTCTATGGTTCTCTGCATCCTATGATTTTATGACTGAAAACAACAACATGTCTGGGGCTGGTTTACTCATCTTGTTACCATTGTTACAGAAAAAGGTTCTTTTTCTGCTTTTTACTTTAATTACAGAAAAAAAAAATCTGGAGAGTTACAGACCCAGGTGTCTCATCTCAGTGCTAGTACAAAATTCATGTAGAGTGTCATGAAAATGAGGTTGGCATAATAACTGACTCACTGTTACATAGGTATAAATTCATACATAGGAAATTTTAACCCATAAGAGGTTACTAAAAAATTAATAAATAATAGATTTCTATCACCCTAATTGATGTAATCTATGTCTCTCTTTCTGACAACAGGGTGCATAAAGGTTGGTTGCAATTAAGGAATAGCTGGAAGACAAAAGGCTAAGTCTTGCCACAGATTTTTAAACTGGTTAATTAGCAAGAAAGGAATCACAAGAACTGTACCCAGGGCTATTGTGTATAATATCTGATCAGACAGTTTATATTTAACATATTCTTTAAAGTTAGTAAGTGTTCTTATTCATATTTCACAATCAGGAAACTGAAATAGAGTGCTATGTCAAATTTAGCTCTTGATAGCTATGGAAAGTGTGACAAGTCAACTTTTACAGTGTTTTCTCTCTCTGACAACAGAGGCCGAGCTGAGACAGCAAAAATTAGTGGCAATTGTCCCACCTCAAGATTAGTTTGATAATGAAAACAGAAATATGCATCTTTTCTCTCACTGTGCTATGAATCTAAGTAAATAAAAGTGTAGTGGTTATCACATTCGCCTAATTTTCATTTTAGTGGAATAGGATTAAAAGAAAGATGCAAAACCGGTTCAGTTCAAAAATAGAAACAGTTAGATTTATTAACATACAGTAAAGGTAAACAAACAAAAACCAACTACGAAACCCTCTCAAAAACAACCCCTCTTCCTCCCTAGCAACAATCTACTTTTCCACGAAAAACAATGCAAAGGGACAAAACATCAGAACTCTTAAGTCAGCATCACTTAATAAAATAGTCTTTCATTCAGTCTTTTGAGAGAGACAAGTCCCTCCTGATTCTTCTGGTAACTTTCCACAAGAGACACAGTCTGTTTGTGACTTCCAGCTCTTAAAAACACAGCCCGCCCGACACTGTATCCGTGAGCCTCCCAAAATGTAGCTTTTTATATGACTACATAAGGGCTTGTGGATTTTAAAACACGGGGTTTCACCTTTTAAAGATGCACAGCTTCACAA
>WBMY01009014.1:66177-76836 GCA_013397315.1 Donacobius atricapilla
TAGATCGCCCGGCTCTCCGGAGGGCTGGCCCTGATCTCGGCCCCTCGGCCCGGCCACGGCTCCCGGGGCCTCCCGGGGCCCTGGCCCCCTCCCGGCCCGGCCGCGGCTCCCAGGGACTCCCGGGGCCTGCCGGGGCCAGCCGGCCCCTGGGCCCGGGGCCCTCCCAGCCCGGCCGCGATGTTACCTCATGGAAGGGATCTGTAGAAAGAGGGCGGGTCTCCCAAGATTCCTGTTTTTAAGCGGTGTCCCAGAGGGTGTACACCTTTTACCTGATTGGCCAGCTTAGCTGTTAGTTCCAAAATGGATTAACAATTGGTTTTTCCTACCAATTATGCTAAACCAATACAAAAAGAAATAAATTGTGGTGTTTTTTTTTTTTTTAACCAACACTAGGAAACAATCTGAAAAATTCAGCACATTTGAACAATGGTGTGATGTTAATACCTTTTTTGTTATATTTTACTTGAAAGTATGGTCTTCCCTGAAAAAAAAAAAACAAAACAAAACAAATATTTTTAGTGACTAGAAGTCAATAACAAAATATATGTCTGATTTAGATTCAAAGCTCAGAACTTTTCATCAGTTAGACTATTACACAACATGAACTGTACAATCTAAGCCACACTTCCCAGCTTAGAAATATGCCTTTGGAGTTAAACCTATGGGATTCATTTTGTGTATATTTTAATTTCTCTGTTTCTTGGTAAATCTCAAATATATTTCTGCCACCTAATCATTATTTGACAAATAATTATAGTTTTTACTAGTGCAAAGCACTAGCCTTCAAGCTTACATCTGGCCATAACAGGTCATGCTGTAATCTTTGCTGATTTGAAATGATCCTAGAAGGCGCTCTGCAGATGAAGAAGAAAGGCTCAGCTGCGAGCACTCTAGTTGTACAACCTTCATCAGATCTGGTATTTGAAAAATATACAGTAATTGTTTTCTTTTTTTCTGTTGTTTTCATGATGGACTTTTCTATTATCCAGAAATCCTGCTAGCATTTTCTGTAGTAGTAGATCTACTGTCAGCTCATGATCTGCCACAAATACTGTTTACAGATTTTATAGGAGATAATAAATGGCTTCCAAAATATTTGTCACTCCACAATAGTTATCTACCCGTTGATATCAGGTTTCTTTAACAGTTTATTGCCAAATATTCATCTGTAAATACAAAAGACTTTGATCAGTTCTTTTAAACATAAATCCATCGCTTCTTTGTGGTTCCAACAAAAAAAGATGCCATAATGTGTTTCTGAAATCAGTGTTCTTCTATGCTGTAATTTTTCTGATTGTGATTTTTATTTCAGCAGGCTGTGTTCTTAAAAAAGGCTAGCATAGATAACAAATGCCTTTTTCATCCCTTGTGCTGAGTTATTTGAATTGCGTAGATAAAATAGATGTGAATATTTTAGTATTTGAAAGCAGTTCACATGAATCTATTTTGTCTGCTACAAAAAAGGGCAATGGTTTGGACATTTACAGTTTGATTTTACAGCCAGAGAATCTGTGGAGGGTACTACTCATTAAGACATCAGTTGCTGAGCATAAAGCAAATAAAGATTATTCACAGTAAATGAGAAAGGTTATGCTGGAATATGCCCACTGCGTAAGAATATTATGTCTGTGTCTCTATAGTCAAGATATTTGATGCAAGATGGGAAGGTCAGCTATTCTGTTGTTACTGGTCCTGAATTTGCTATGTAGCTCTTCATATGGTGCATGTTTGTTTCGTTCATATATGATTTATGGTCCTGGGGTCTCCAGTATAATCCTATGCTCTTTTTGTTATTGTCCCATACCATTACTACTTCCCCTGCATCCCAGAGCTCCATTTTCAAGGCCCCTTCTGTCATACCAGACCTATTTGCATCTAAACTACATTTTTAAGTCAACAGTGAATATTTCTATCCACATAAATCATCAATACATTACTATTATCACTACAATTCATATAAACATCGGGGTTATACCACAAAACTTTACAAAGCTGAGCAAAGTAAAAAGAATGAGGTAATAAATACTTGGTCATTAGAAAATTGTCTTTACAGTTAAACAAGCTAATAAATGCTCCAGGCAGGTCAAGAGGAGCTCAGTTGCAGTCTGGTGAGCTTTGGCCCAGTTGGTGCAAAGCCTTTGCCTAGTAGTTAGCCATAGCAGCGCTATATCTATGTAGCTAAATGGCTCCAGGGCAAGGTGACACCATCTGGCTCGCTTCCTCTCTACTCAAGAGCTAGCTTCTTGGATAGTTCCAGACACATAACCCTTGATTTTGAGTCTAATCCTGGTGCTCAGAGGTGATATACTAGAAGAACACATTGCCATTTTGTTTGAGTGTGACTTTCAATACAAAGTATTCAAAGAAATTGAGATCATTGTGTGGAGGTCCAACAGAGACATCACTCCTTTAGTTCAAAATTCAGAATGCATATTGGTCTGTGCCATGTCGTGTGGCCTTACCTTGAGGAAGAACACTTTGAAGACCTACTTGAGCAAAGCCTAAGCATTGTAGGATAGAAAAGAATGAAGGGGGTCCATTTTCCTCCCCTTTTGAGGGCAATCATGGAGTCTCCATTAATGTATTTATGCTTTATTCTTAAAAGAGTTTTTTTGGGAAGGGGTGGTTGACTGAGAAATCAGGAAGAAAATGAATGTTTAATCAATGTCGATGATAAGGGGATGAATGCTCAAGCTCGTTTGACTGTGTAGGTGTATCCATAAGTCTCAATGTGAGTCCATGTATTTTCACTTTGACTAGAACTCTGAAGTTTTGTAAGTGTCTGAGGCATATAGTCAACGCTTTGTTGCTCTTTCCACTTTTTAACACCTTTGTCAGGCAAGCAGTGCCACATATTTTATATATTTAGTGTAACAAAAGTGACAGAATTATTAAAATTACCCATACATTCCTATCTAGAGGTCCATAAATAATTTCAATTATTGATTTTAATGGTATACCTCCTCCAACTGCTTCATTGCCATTAATTATTCATTAATGTTCTTGGATTTCCTGCTGATACCAGCTGAATGAATGAAGAATATTTCCTGTAACATTGGAAAATAATCTGGAAGACAGAAAAAAGTGTCTTATATAAATGTATATTTTTTTCCATTTTAATGAAAGCAATCTTGTTAAATACATTATATTAGAGGAACTGAAAGGACCCTATCCAACGTGTAACTGTAGATGCATCGTCTTTTATTATTTTATTATTTTATTAATTTTTATAGTGATAAGACAATCTGCTTTAAACGAATGGCATTGGTTTGCACTCTGAAAGAAAGGTCATTAGTTTACACTTTCTTGATTAAGAATGTTTGCAAGAGCATGGAGTCTTAGTGATTAAGAAATAAAATTAAATGAGGGAGTGTCCTGAGGTGTATATCTTGAAGAATTTGAAAGACAGAAATTTCTTAGCCGTTAAAGACAATACTACTGCAGAAAATGCTAGGATAAAAATCCTCAAAAAACTAATCTAAGGAAACACTAAGAACTGGGTTACCTTTTGCAGTATCCTAATTCTACAGTCACTCAGATTTAATCATGTTTGCCATCTCTCCCACAACTTTTGTAGATATGAATTTTCCTTCAAGAACAGGAAAGGCTATCCAGGTCTAGGTGTGCAAGATAGCTCTCAGGTAGAGTGCAATAGGCACTAGGAATGAATATATCCCCTCTCATTTGCCCCTGCTTCTAACAAAAGCTAGATGAGAAATATTGCACTAGCATAAGGAGGTATAAACAAAATCATTAATCTGCCAGCTGCTTGGAAGCCAGTGAAAATCTGAAGATTTTAAAGCCAAGAGAGGGGAACTGAGGAGTTTGGCAATAGACTTGACAGAATCATTTTAATTGGGATGCCTTAAAACCAACATTTCTGAAGTATAGGCAGAATAGCTGTCTAACATCATAGTTCAACATTAAATCAAACTACTCACAAATCCCTAATGACAGTTGTCATTTTGTCATTTTTGTAGTGTGGCCAGTTAGTTGTTATTACAAAGAATGTCAATCTACACAGGAAAACCAATTTCCTTATTGAAGGAATCAATGATCAAAACTTTTTGGCCTCTCTTAAACAGGAATTTTGGTTAGATTAACAAAATGGTTTGACATATAAGGTTATCAAACCATCTCCCAGAAAATTATTTCAGGGTTTAGTTTTACTCTTTATTGAATCAAAGAGTATATACAAACTGGCTGCTTTCCTGTATTCTACTACCAATATTGATGCCAAAATGCTTTTTGCTACATATATTTGTAACTCTGTAGACTATTGTTGTACAGTTACATAGTTCCTAGGTAACTTCACTATTTTTCCTATCCTGATAGACAGAAAGACAAAACACATACCAAAAGGCTCCTATCCTATCTTGCTGCTTCTGGGAACTAAGGTTAAAACAGCTTCTCAAGATACTTTCTCATAAATTAAGTACTGCTATTATAGCTAGTAGCAAGAAAGGGGGGTTCCAGAAGAGGAAGCAGCAAGGGAGGAATCATCTTTTTACTTGTGCTTCTAATTGGAAATTCTTGTCAATTATGTTAATTTGCTAAACTTATAAAACTATATTGGTCCCATGTGGGGTGGGCATTTTTCCATATCTGCCCCTGGAGGCCTCCAATTGAAGACCAGCTTTTATATTGCCTCCTATACTAAATTATCTTGAATGTGTGTTGTTTTGATTCTAGATCTTTAAGACATCAATATGGTCGTTCATAAGTAGAATTAAAATACAATTCATTTGTTAAATTTCAGAAAACAAGGCTACATTTTAGATCTGAAATGCATTTTTTCAATAAATTTTAAGGTCTGCTTTTTAGTATAAAGATTTATCATATACACCATATAGAACACAACAGCCCTCAGTCTTTCTTCTAACACTTTAACATATTTACCCAAAAGTCATGCCCAAAATAGTAAGGTTAATTTGAGCATACAGGAAATAAATTTGCATAAATAAAAAATCTAATAGTGCAAGAAGCATGCTGTAATATTCTACTAACAGAGATCTTATTGATTTACTCTTTTCGTAATATATTTTTAAGATTAAAGTTTTGACATTCCTTTCTCATATATATTTCTCATATAGTAGTGAGTTTGCCAGATAGACTGCTGTGAAAAATGGTCTTAAAAATATACTTCTCCACTGAGCTGGTCATTCATACTAGTAAAATTTCTTTTGCAGTAATCTCACAGGATTTTGTTTCGTGCTATAGGTTTTTATTTAACAAAATGTAGCTTCTAGTGATTTTCATTGCAATGCAGTACAGGTAGCTGTATGTGACATGTAAGTAATGAACATCATGAAGACCTTTCACTGAAAGAAAGGAGACTATCAGGAAGCTGCCTCTGACTATCATTAGACTGAACAAAGTTTGCATTTAGTGTCAAGAAAGAAAATGTCCTTAATCCATTAATTCAGTATAAACATTTCTATTAACTAATCCTCTCAAACTGAGGCAAACGCCATGCTACTTCATAACATCATACATTTTTTGCTCAGGATAATATTTCTGATTTGGAGAAAGTCTTAGGCTCTATCTATACCATTCACTTAATGTCTCAAAAGCAATGCTTTTGGAGGTAGTGAAATATGCTTGGGTTTTTGGTTGTTGGGATTTGGGAGGGACAGTTGTTGGTGGGTATTTTTAAGGTGCTAGGTGCTCCCCTCCCTCCCTATGACTTGGTACAATTTTGCTTGATTTATCTAAATCCTATATCATTGTTTCTCATGCGACTTAGATCCTGACAAATTCTAAACATTAAGCATCCTGAACTAGTTTATATATGCGCAAAACATTTGGAAGTCATTATGCTTCTAAGTATTTTCATAACTCTGTAAATGGTATAATTTAATATACTGTTTTTCATAATACATGCAGTGAAATGATTCACAGTTTTTTTTTTATCTTATGGTCAGCAAAGGTATTATTCTATGAAAAATTTAGATAATACATGATGTGAGCAACAGTATTTATATAAACCCACTTGGTGCTGGTGCCGTAGTTCTGAGTCACTGCTGTGTTGCCAGGGCGAAGAAATGGTCCTGCTGAGCACTGTAGAGATGATCACCATGTGAGGTGACCCCAAGGGGGACCCCAGGCACCTCTTTTCCTTGAGCCAGGGTAAAACACTCCAGCTCTGTTTCTTGGATTACTGAGTCTTAGAGAGACAGTACAACAGGTTGCAGATAATGTACAGAAAATATGGAATATAATACACACTTTTTTGGGGTCAGCTTGGTCTCCTAAGACAAGGGTCAGCTATGTCCTGGGGTGCATCAGGCACAGCATCACAAGCTGTGCAAAGGAGGTGACTGTGCTGATCTACTCTGCACTGGTGTGGCCTCACCTCAGGTCCTGTATGCAGTCTTGGGGACAACAATACAAGAAGGACATCAAAGTATTAGAGCATGCCGAGAAGAAAATGATCAAGTTGTTGAAAGGCCTTAAGGGAAAGAATTATGAGCAGCAAGTAATGTCGCTTGGCTAGTTCAGCTTTGGGAAGAGAAGGCTGAGGGCTGACCCCATCACAGGCTACCGGTTCCGGAAGGAGGGCAATGGAGAGTAAGGTGCTGATCTGCTTTCTTTGGTCATTGGTGATAGTACACAAAGAAATGGAATGAAGCTGTCTCAGAGGAAGCCCAGATTTGACATTAAGAAAAGATTCCTCCTTAAGAGGGTAGTCAGTCACTACAACAGGCTTCCCAGGGAAGAGGTCTGTCATGGTAATAAGAATGTCAGAGCCCAAGGAGCATCTGCACAATGCCCTTAGTCATAAGATTTATTTTTAGTTAGCCTAGCTAGGAGCTAGGCTAGAAGATCCTTATAGTCCTTCCAACTTAAGATTTTCTATGATTTTATGAAACTTATTATAAACTAAGGACCATTCTAAACAGATATTATTCATATACACCCTTTGTTCTGGAGACAGCTTAGTAGTTTGTATGCAGACAAATACATGGTGAAAGAGACAAAGATCTGCTCTGAACAAATTCAATTTATTATCAGAGACTCAGCTGACTTCACTTAGCTTGTCTATTACAGACATTTTAACCAAGACAACTCTATTCATACACAGAGTACATAATCATAATAATTAAAGTCTTCTCAGCTAACTTTAATCAGCCAAAATTCAGTCACATAGGGTGGGATTCCTTTGCCTAAAGATAAAATATCTGGAGCAAATTGAGATGACCTACCATATCCTGTATGGCCTTCCACTGTCATGTCAGAAGTATGTAGTTCTTCTATCTACTTTGTGTCTCATCTGTCCTATGCAGATGTCTCAGATATTGTAGAACTTTTAAGGGGAAGTAAGCTCAGGCAAGTAAATTACAGACTTAGGGTAACTGAGTAGCTTCGTAGAATCCAAAGCCGCAGGTAGATTTAATTCATTGTTCACAGGTGGAAGCCTTGCCCCATGTGAAATGTCCTAACTAATCAAAGCTTTTGAAAAGGACTGAAATAAATGCCAGAGCACGTCCATAAGACCTCTTCAGTAGGTTATGAACTTGAGATTTACTAACTAAACAGTAGATATGTAAGCTTGAGCAACTGAATGAAGCCCTAAAGACTGGAAATCCAGTGACTAAATGAGAATCAAAATTCTGAATGTGCATTTAGATGTTTAAAATTAGGTGAAAGTTGAGTCAAACTCTTATTCTGACCCAGCTGTTTGGGTAACCTATATAATCAGTGGAGACAGTCTGGTATCTGGCATTGCACATCTCTTACGGATGCACCTCTTTCAGTGATTGTTTAGAAGTGTTTCTAACTACTGACTAGAATGTGGAAGAAGAAGCTAAGATTAATGAGATGAGAGATTGCATCCAACTTCAAGTGCATAAGGAAGAGTGGGTTTTTCAAAATCTAGGGTTTAATTGCCTATACACAGGGCTCAATTGCATTTGCCGTGTCACAGGACATAGATATTGCACAAGACCTACAGTAAACCTGAATATTTTTGAAGGGGCAGGTAGTAATCAAGATACCCCAGGTTATCCTAAATTGTATTAGATACCAATATTAAGGCATCTGAACTGATTTCCTACAGTCCATTTAAAATCAGATGTCCTCATGAAATTAGAAAGATGTGGCATAGATATAACTGTATAGTCCTGACCTATTTTGACAAGTTTCAGATTATGTCAAACCAAAAATATTTTTCCTCTAGCATTTAACTAATTATTCTGATTGATACTCTTGAGGCCTATTTGATCATCTTTAGACTTTCAGTTTATGATTGTTTATTCTCATAAGGCTTTTGGAGTATTTATTGTCCTTTTAAAAAATAGTAATTTTTTCTAGCATCATGTGGGAAGGAATTATGTACAAAATGCAATGAGTAGTGTTGGTAATTACCTTTTGTGTTTTTTACATAAACCAAAATTGTTTTAATTTTTAATTTTGATTTAATTCTATTAATTAATTTGTAACAGAAAATTATTTTGTGATTAGTTATAGCATTTCTCATTATCCCCTTCAGGTTCCCTCCTTCCCCCTTCCCTTCTTCTCTTCTTTCCTCCCTCCCTTCTTCAAAGAGCTGTCCTTAAAAGTTCTAGTGACATAAGAACAGAGCTGTGACTCCTTTGCCAATTTTCCTTTTTTTATTTCAAATAAAAGCAAGTGGTCTTTTCCTTCTTTTTTTCCTTTTTTTTTTTTTTGACTTAGAGAAAATAAACACTGCAGAATGTCCCTTCATCTAGCATGGGGGCATGTATAATACCACAAACAGCTAATAAAGGATGTCAAGGCAACAGGAATAAAAGCAACAGAAAAATCAATTGAGATTGCTTCTGCATCTTCACACAGAACCCACAGGACAGAACATTCTTTTTCAAAACAGCTTGGTAAAGTTAACTTTCAGGTTTACTTAAAAAGCCTTAATAATTCTTTCTATAAAAGTTTTAATATTAATCTTTTTAAAGCAGGAAAAAAAGTATTATATTAATTATACCTGCACTATGCATTCATTTCACTATACAAATTCTTGTATATCTGTTTTATTCATACATACACACATGCAAATAAATAGTGAACATGTAAATGCTCCCATTATGGCTTTTTTCTATACTCTACTCTGTAAAGAGTTCAAAAATAGCACCTTACTACATGCTTTATTCTTACAGTGGTCTTTTCTAAATACATTTCTAAAATGTTTTGAAGTGTATAGAACCTGAAACTATCTATCTATCTATCTATTCTATCTAGAAATACATGTAAGACAATGCTTTGTCTTTGAATATAATATCCTTTTTTACTTCCATGTACTTCCTTCTCTTTTAATTATGACTTGCTGATGTCAATTGAAGTGCCACAAGAATAGCTGACACAAAGACTGAACGTGGAATAGATTTCCAAATTATAATTTTTCAAGATTCAGAATATGATATTGCATAATAGCAGCCCATGAGTGTCACTCTTAAGACAATTTAGCCTTTTTAATTAGTCACTCATTTCAGGTTAATGTACTGATAAGAAGTTTTTTCATTTTACTATTGATATTGTGATCACTTTTAAATAATTTGGAAATACAAGCTCAATTTTTAAATTTTGGCATGGGGATATAGCACAGCTAGTGATGCCTCTAAGACTACTAGGATAATGTAGCAATTATTACAATTTCTTAAGGCTTTGGGATAGTCCAGCTGTGTTCTGTATTTTTATTTTTGCTCTCTCCTCAAAACATCAAAACAACACTATTTGTAGCTTCTGTGCTACAGAGTAGTCATTTGCCAGAACAGATAATGTCTCAAATAATTTTTAGCAAACTTTTATGTGAAAGTGCTATAGCAGAAGCACTATGGCAAAAATTTGCATAGTTTTTTCTCTCCTTCTCAAACAGGAAAAGAATGTTTCTTATGCATGAAATTTCCAAAGGGCTAACTTTAAAATTTACTGATAATGACATATACAAGTTCTCTTTTCCAGTCATCAGGGCAGAGAACAGAACTGTGCAGCACAGTGAGATATAAACACTGTGAATAAGCTCTTTTTTGGCTGTTTTGTAAACTGAAAATTGCCTAAAAACTGGAACAGTGTTCTACATTTGACTCATTCATTACACAAGAATGAATTCTTGTAAAATTGTACCTAAAAGAAAAGGACACCACAGATCACAGTCAGAGGCCTGTTACAAACTAGTAAAAGGCTTTTTAAGCGATCTCAAACACTCATTCGCAACAGTTCCTTACAGAATTCACTCTGATTTTAGACGTTTCTGTAGGAGGCCATATTGAGAAAATGTAATATTTTTATAATTTGAATCAAACTTACCTCAAAGCTCTTGTTTCTGCTGTTCATCCTCTACATTAGATTACATAAAAATGAACACATCCTAGGCCTGTAAGCATTTTCTGGGAGGCTCAGGATATAACTGACCTCACACAGGTGAGCTCTGATTATTTCTTGCATGCAGAATTTTCTAAATTCTGAAGACCTTTTATCAACCAAAAGGAGTCAAAAGCTCTGTAAGTATATAATTTCTTCATATATTAGCACGCAGTGGACAGGCCCACCACACTTCTTCTTAAAAAGGCAATTTGAGTAATCCAAAGTCCATCATTGCATCTTAGTTATTTGCATGGAACACCTATATTACCATTAAGATTTTGGGACTTCATAGTTCCCTTCTCTCTTTTTTTTTTTTTTTTT
>WBMY01009014.1:84841-126144 GCA_013397315.1 Donacobius atricapilla
TTTTTTAATGCTTATCTAGACCTAAAACTCTTTGGAAAACAAAACTTTTTCCTGAGTTATCTTATGTTTATGAAGCAGATAGCTGAGACTATGCCTGGAGTACTGTATCCAGGTCTGAGCTCCTCAGTACAAGGCAGATACAGACACACCAGAGAGAGTCCAACAAAGGGTCACAAAGATTATGAAGAAAGTGAGGAAAGGCTGAAGGAGCTGAGACTTTTCAGCCTAGAAAAGGAAAGGCTCAGGGAGATCTCATCAGTAAATGTATATAAATACCTGAAGGGGGGTTGCAAAAAAAGATCATGGAATCCTAGAATAGTTTTGGTTGGAAGGGATTTTAAAGATCATCTAGTCCAACTCCCCTGTAATGAGCAGGGATATCTTCAGCTAGACCTCATTGCTCAGAGCCCTGTCCAACCTGATCTTCAGTGTTTCCAGGGATGGGACATCTACTGTCTCTCTTGTCAGCCTGTTTCTATGACTCACCATCCTCACTGTTAAGACATTCATCCCCATGTCTACTCCTTTTTAGTTTAAAACTATTATCCTTTGTCTTATGCTAGAGGTCCCATTAAAAATCTGTGCCACTCTTTCTTATAAGCCCCCTTCAAGTATTGAAAGGCCACACCAAGGCCTTCCCAGAGCCTTCTCTTCTCCTGGATCGAGTTAAGAACAACCCCAACTCAGTCTTTCTCCACAGGAGACATTTTCCATCTCTCTGATTATTTTTGTCTCTCCCCTCTAGACCTGCTCCCATAGGTCCATGTCTTACATGTACTGAGGGCACCAGAGCTGGATGCAGTACTCTAGGTGGGTCTCATGAGAGAGGCATAGAGCGGGAGAATCATCTTGCCTGACATCTTGGCCAGGCTTCTTTTGCTGCAGTCCACAATACAGTTGGTTTTTTGAGATGAAAGCACACATTGCTGGCTCATATTCAGCTTTTCATCCACAAGTAGCCTCAAGTCTTTCTTCACAGGACTTCTCTGAATCCTTTCATCCTCTGGACTCTACTGATGCAAGGGGTTGCCCAAACCCAGGGGCAGGACTTTGCATTTGGTGTTGTTAAGCCTCATTAACTTCACTTAGGCCAAGTTCGCAAGGTTATCCCGATCCCTCTGGATGGCATTCTTTTCCTCAGGTGTGTTAATGACATAAATCAGCTTGATGTCACCTTCAAACTTGCTGAGGATCCATAAATCCCAGTGTCTGTGCTGTTGATGAAGGTATTAACTCGTACTGATCCCAAAGATAGAGCCAGTCTCTGATGGTTAATGACCAGTAATGGGAATAACCTGAAGCATAAGTTCCTTCTGAACATCAGGAAACACTTTTTCACTTTGAGGGTGACTGAACACCAGTGCAGGTTGCCCAGGGAGATTGTGGAGTCCCCATTCTTGGAGATATCCAAAAGCTGTATAGACATAGTCCTGGGCAACTAGCTGTAAGTGGCTCTGCTTCAGGGGGTTGGAAATTGTTATCTCCAGAGGTCCTTTCCAACATCAACCACTCTGCGATTCGGTGATTCTGGAACTCATGATAGTCCATTCTTCCCTCTGAAATGCTGTTAATTGTTAATGTACCTGTGTAACATTCCTATTGGCCTCTGGTCCTTTTGAAAACTCTTCCATTTTTTTTTTTTTTCAGACCTGGCAGAAACTCAGTCTACCAACACAATTATTATTTGTCAAAGATATAGGTGTCCTCAAATTTTCAGAGAACAAATTTTGCCTTTTGATTATGCCAGTTCTTTATTCAATCCATTTTGAGGGTAGTACTGCTTTTGCACTTTCATTCTCTGCTCTTTTAACAAGGAAAAAGAGCAGTGTTGTCTTTCACAAAACTGGTTTTGAATTCTCCTAAGGGCTGTTTGTCTTCAGGAATCATCCCCATGCAGACCTTATGTCACCTGTGCAACAAGACTTCTCAAGAGAAGTCAAGATCCCACTGAGCAGGCAGGCCTGTACTGTAAGTGTAAGTTTTCACCGAAACAGTTATGTAGGATGAATTAATTGTATTTGGAATAATGGCCTAGAGAAGCACTTCTGTGTGACAGCAGGATCATAAAATTTTATATAGGAAGTCTGACCAGACAGAAAAATTTAAATAAGGTCTTTGTGTATCTATTACCTTAATAACCTTCTTCCTTTCTGTCCCACAGATGATCAGGTACTCAAGAGGATTCTACAGAAATTGACACGACTGTCTCATAAATTCCCTCCAAGGCAGCCATTTGTTCAAAATGTACACTCTGTTCAAAAAGGTTTCTAACATCTGTGCTTCTGCACAGCAACAATTGTTGCCTGAGCTGTCCTGGATTGCCATAGATTTTGAACTCAGACTGCATACCCTTCTTTTTTTTTCTCATTTCCTGCTTCACAGAAGGAGGTCAAGAAGAACTGTAGCTATTAGCAGCCAGCTCTGTGTTAAAACTGCAGGGTAAGGTATTTGCAGTGTGCTGTCAGAGTTATTCCCAGCACGGTTTTTAAGTGTGAATGTGGATATATAGGAAGGAAGTGCTGTCAAATACGTTAAGGTTTCTATGTCACTATCACCATTTATATTCTATCTAGAGAGAGTTA
This sequence comes from Donacobius atricapilla, assembly GCA_013397315.1. NCBI lineage: Eukaryota > Metazoa > Chordata > Aves > Passeriformes > Mimidae > Donacobius > Donacobius atricapilla. The sequence goes on from WBMY01009014.1 coordinate 87,424, forward strand.
TATACAGTGTTCACAAACACACAATACTATATAAATATGTAACATATTTTTGTCTATTATAAACACAGGAGACAAAACCTATAAGCTATGTTTTGTAGGCTTTTTTTAGGAATAAATTGGTCTAAATGGTCTGCAGGTTTAAAGGGGAAGGTCCCTCTATCTCTCGTATTTTGTAATCCAGTGAGTACTACTTTAATCTTACTTTTATTATTTCGTTAACTGCTTGAAAGGAAGAGATTAAAAATATGTATTCTGATCCCCTTTCTGTTTTATTATCAAAAAAATATTTTTTTTCTGAGACGCCAAAGAACACAGCCAGCTGTTTACAAGTCCCATCATTTGATAGGGAGTATAAACAGTTGAAAACAATTATTTTAATTTCCTTTTGAATTGTAACCAAGCAAATTTCTTTATCTTCTCTGGGGATCTTCTGGTGACTCTGAGATCTCAAGGTTAATACTCTTCCATTCTTCCTTTCTTTTTCTCTTTCTTCCTTTCTTCCTTCCTTTCTTTATCTTTCTGTAGTTCTGTGCCAGGAATAACATGCAGTGGTGTAACAGCTCAGCAGAATGATTCTTAGAGGACAAGGAGTATCCACATTGTATACCCTGAAACATAGCATAGAAGTGTGTAGGAATGTTTAAGGGTGCAAAGCCTGCCAGAGGAGCGGAGGGAACTGCAGAGGGTAGAGGAAACTAAAGGTGGTGTAATCACATTGATAACTACCCTTCTGCTGCAGCAAAGAATAGTTGAACCAAACTATTCTTGTAACCATATTAAAACAAAATTGGACTTTCAAAGTCCCAAACAGAGGCAAGGAGAGAAAAAGAACCATTACAGATGAGTAAGAGACTAGAATTGAAGGTTTCGTTGATTGTCTAAAAGTTAGTAGTGTAAATGTGTCACAAAATCTTTTTTTTATTGTCTTGGTTTATAACAAGTTAAGGGGTGGACACTCCAAAATGAGTTACCTCCCCTTTAGTTTTAATCAATCCCTTTCCACTAATAATGAGAAATAAATATGAGTAAATATAAGTGAAAAAAAAAAGTTTGATAAAAAAAGCCCTGACATAGCAGCAGGAAAGAAAAAAAAAAAAGTAATAATTACAAGTTACAAAGAACAAAGAGAAACTCGAAATAGCAGAGAACTCCTCACCCAAGATGGTGCCTGCTGAGACTGATGTGTGTGGGGAGACAAAGATGGTGGAAGCCCTCCTCCCTCTTACCCCTCCAGCAGCGGCAGCTCGGATGGCAAAGGCAGCTGGCACATTCCAGCGGCTGAAATTCAGTCAACAGCTGAAACACATGGAGGGAGTTCATTTTGTCCCTAGCAGAAGCAGCAGGCAGCCAGCTGGGAGGACTCGGGCTCTGTGCCTTCCAGTTCCACGGGGCGCTGCTGATGGCATGGGGCAACAGTTCAGAGCAGCAGTAGACAGGTGCTCTCGGAATTTGCCGTGTAGCAGTCCAGGACTGCACAATGCAACCTCTTGGAACAACCTGCCTGATACAACCCTCCTAAAAAAAAAACCCCAACTCTCCCCCCGCCACACGCACACAAAAAAATCCCCAAAACACCACAAAAGAAAAACACAAGAAAACCAAAACAACAAAGGGAAGCCTCTACCCACACTGCCACAGCTTTCTCTTCCTACAGAATGAGAGGCAAATAGGAAGAGCCAAGAGAGAACAGAAACTCTGCCTAGAGTGCCCCAGCCTTAAAAACGTTCGTACAACTCGGCCCCACAATTCCATTCATGGCTGTGCTGCTGCATCTTGACAAGACACTAACAGATAGGGCACAAATAATAGCAATTTGAGAAACAGATAGATATACAATACAATAACATTTTGGGTTACCCAGGATGTTTATAACATTTTTAATTAGAAGCTACGATTTTGTTCCTTTGAAACTAAAACATTATTCCAAATAGAATTAACCACAGATGGTGCATCACTTTAATTCTTCTACCTTCTGAAAATACAGCAACAACACATATGTCTTTCCTTTGTAATCAATGGAAAGGAAAATTCCTGTCACTTCACTTCCTGAGCAATCTTAGAAACCTCCCAGTGGAAAAGCTTTTTTTCCTACTGAGTGAAAATGCATGGACTTCTGAGCTCCTTCTAAAAGCCACGGTAAGATATAAGCAACCCCATCCTAACCAGGTAATAGGACTAACCAAAAATATAGAATATATTAGTACCTGTAAAGTAGTAAAGGCTTGACTGCCTTCCCTCTCATAAAGTGATCTGTGTAGTTAGGTGACAGCTGTAACAGCCAGATCCTTTATTTAAAACTGCTACTAACATGGCATATATTAATAAATGCCAAATGAATTAAAGAAATTCAAATATCATAGAACAGAAGTTTCCAGTTGCTAATGCACTTTTGGCTACTCTTCCCCTAATAAAGAAAATTATTAAATTAAATTATGCATATTCTTTTAAAAATATCATACAGTTCAATTCATATTACTAGCTTCATCAAAAACAAGGCTTGATTATGAAGCTAATTAAAGTCTCATTAGATACACAGAGAGGCTATCTTTGGCTACAGAACTATATTATAGCAATCACTTATATTGCTATCTAGTGTACTTGAAACATCATGTCATCTTTGCCATATCTTGCACAGCTTTAGTACTTAAACATCTGAATAAAATGTTATATTTTGAAAATAATAATTTTAAAAAATCTTAATTCTGTGATGAAATTACTGCAAAATACAATTGTTTTACATGAAATATTTATTAGGATATCTGGGCTTTCTTTTTTTGTGTGGGGGGAGTGGGGTTTAAGATGAATGGAAGGATGGGGAAAGCTAGTTTGATAAGACAGAGCCCAGTAATTCTAAGAATTAAATACCTTATTGGAGTTCAAGCCTACACTCATTTTCAGAGGTAACATTCCAATATAACTATTTTATGCACTTTTTTATGGATAAATACACAGAAGAGAGGAGATATATAAAAATAGGCAGATCCAATCTCTCAGTGACATTAACAGAGAATAGGTCGGATAGTTACGTCTAAAAAGCTGTTCGGTCCATTCAGACTGACTTTTTACAAACAAATTATGCTAAAAGGTATGTGTCTAATTTCTAATCAATATTAGAAATTTCAATTTATGATGACTTAAAGTTAGAAAAGTATAGCTGACTAACTGGTGAATGTACTCTTTAGATATTAATAAATCTCTGTTGAAAATCATCAGTGGATTGACAGTGTTCACAGTGAGTAGTGCAGGTGCAAAGCAGAGCTATGTCAGCTTAGGCTTATGATACTTCCATGACTCTCTTGCTTGAAAAGAGCATGATGGGCCCTCACTGTTTTTTTTACCAACACAGCTATGGTGTGTCAGACAAATTTTGATTGCCTTCTCTTTCAAGGCAATTACACCATAAACTAACATTACTGAATGTTTAGCTGCTATTAAAGTGAAACTGAATTCAAGCAGTTGTTTCCTACTCAGCAAGGATTTCAATAAAATGTGATGCATGATCTGAACCACTCCAAAACCCTAGAGAACCAGTGACATTTGTACAGGCACAGGAGTCATGGAGAGAGACCGTAAATACCATCCAATAGCAAAGGTGAGTTTGACTGAACTTTGTAAATTAGATATTATTGCCTTTGTTAAGTTCAGTAGGTGAAGGGAAGGAAGAACAATAATATTTTTATTAAATTTTACTTACCCTGTTCCTTGCACAGAGTAATATAATTGAATTAATCTTTCTTAACAGAAGCCTGATAGGATATTATACCCCTTTTAGGAAACATGACTCCCTTCCAAACTTTAGATCTTTGCTGTTCCTAAAATAATTGCTATTTCTTGTTTGTTTGCTTGTTTTCACTGCTCAGAACATCAATTAATTTAAAATCTATTGGTTTTTTATAACTTTGCTAAATTATAATATCGATGGATATTCTATGGATCAAGATTGCATCCTAACAAATGAACAAGAACACCATGAGAGAAGCATTTTAAATACAACTGTAAATTAATAAAAATCATAAATACCTGTGTTCAAATACCTTTTCTCTCTCTTTATTATTTTTTATCAACTTCTGAAGATCCAAGAGGTCAAACAGGTGTGCTGTTTTTCCAGTCTCTACTTCTTCACAACTGAATATCTAGGATTCATTAATCAATAGCAGGTTATTTTTTCTATGTTTCTTTTAATTTCTGTTACTATAATCCAGTATCATAGCACATTTTATGCTGGATAAATTATGGTGCATATCTAAATTATTAAATTATACTTACAATATACTAAATGATATTATGAAATTATATTTACAATAATGAAATTATATTTGCAAATTCACCACATAACTAAATTATAATAACATATATGTATGTATTTGACATAACTGTATGTATCAAAGTGAATATCCATAGCCTGATTTGTCATATATATTATTATTCCAGGATTTGAACTAAAATTTTCTTATTCTCCTTTGTTTTAATCTTTTTTTCTAGGAATTGTTTAAGACAGAAATTTTATATTGTTAATTTTAGATTATGTAACAAGTTAAAATATTAAAAAATGTATGCCTTATGGAAAATCTATTGTATTGTTCCCTATGCCACAATCTGCTCTTCTCTTTCTTGGGCTCCAAGTCTTTGTGCTTATCTTTAATCTCTATAGGCACTGTGGTGATATAAAACATTTTTAGTGTTTTTTTAATAGACTTGCACTATTGGAATTCTACAGAAAATATAATCTAAAACACTTTGGTAAGTTCTGGTTAGGCAGCTGCTAATAATACAGCTGCAAAGTAGCCAAGAGATTAAGAAAAACCAGTTCAAAAGCCAACTTGGAAACAAAATCTTCATGCAGACCAGTTTCTGTAAAACTCCTCAGAGATTTGCATAATAGAAGTAGAGGAGCTCTGTGTTCTTCCATGAGAGCAGCCCAATAGTCTGATAATGAGGGATTTGTAAAGGGGTCTTATAGTCTTACATGGAAATCTTCTCTCCTCAAAACATGACTACAGCATTCTTCAGTGGCAAGCAGATGTATAATTTATAGATCAGTGAGCAATGTCTCACAACTCTGGTAGATACTCTCACTACTGAATATTGCAAATCTAATTTTGTGTGACTACTTCCACCAAAACTGCAAAATGGCTTAATGGAAAAAAAAATTCTCATGCACTTTCAGTAGCTGCTACAACTAAACTGAAGAGTAATTTGTTTGGAGCCATATATTTAATTCTCTATTTCACTACTAAAACAAGGTTGTTTATACTTCAACTTACAAGTCAAGTAAAAGGTGCCTGTGATGCAAATAGAGAGTGGCAGGACAGTTCAAAGTCCTTTACTTCATAACATTTCACCCATCAGTCTGCCTCATTTTCTCTGTGAAAACTGAAAAAACAGGACAACAATCCAGGATTTTTGGATGGTTGGTTGGTTGATTGGTTGGTGGTTTTTTTTGATTTTAACTAGAGAAAAAAATTTCCTCTCTCTTGTCCCTGACTTTCAGACACATGAAGCATCTTTTACACAAACTGTATTTCGTTTTCCTTTCACAGGCATCTGCACTTGAGGAATAGCTCTTCCTGGCCAGACAGGCAAGGGTCTCCTATAAATCAGATCCCATATATGCAAGCGCTGTGTAGTTGTCTCAGATAACCTAGAGCCTTTCAAACATGTAATTAATTGAACTACACTCACAAAATCAAGGCATGAGTTAGAGCATGAGTAGCAGCAGTGCTGCAGCAGGAAAGCTGAAATTGAGGGATGAAGTGAAGGCTAAAATTTCCTCCATCAATCTCACACATAGTTCTTCATTCTACTATTTCTACATTAATCATAATGCCAAGAACAAATACATTTAATTTTAATGCTAAACATGTTAAAATACTATAAAATACTATAAACCCAGTAAGCTGAATGATATGGATATGTCTTGGTTTCACAGATGACATTGAAATGTGGATACTTTTCTAAAATCTGAAAGGAAATGAAAGACAAACACAAGTGACTATGAAGCAATAAGTGTTTGGCATGTGTTAATTCTGAAAAGAGTGCATAAAGAGCTCAGATTAGGCACTAGGCCAAAATGAAGGATGTAATTAAAAAATAGAGAAATTATCTGGCATCCTATCTGGTATGTGAAAATCTCTGATGGGTTCTATTAAAACAAAAGAATTTTTGAGAATACTTATTTATAATTAGATGGAGATTTTATTTCAGAGGAGGTCTACTGTGTTGCCTGAAGACAGCTGAATATCTTTATATTTATTATACATGACCATATGAAATAAAATACATCCAATAAAAAGAAGTACAATGAGAAAAAGTGAAATTGTGCATGCAAAAAGTAATTAATTAATTCTAACCATGTTTTCAATGTTTTTGTTTCACTGGTTTTAAATATTTTAACAAAGGAACTTCACTAGCAATGCAGAGCTCAAAAACGGATTGCAAATGTTGATGCTGGGTAAATAAAGACTGAGAGGAAGGTTTGTAGAACCACATACAAACCCAGTGAATAGGATTTTGAGATCACAATACAGCTGTTGTCAACTTGCTGGCTTAGTGGAAAAATCAAGGAGCACAGTCTACACTACCTAGTATATTTGGCAGATTGCAAATTTTAAATATAAACGAGTTGTTCAGAAGTAATTTCAGGCTATCCCATGAATTTGATCAGTTAGATCAGATTGAAATGTCTACATGGGAAATTATTTAACTTTTGTGAAAGACTTGATTAACAAAGTGCTAGGAATTATTCTCCCAGTTCAGATTTCTGTGTCCTTTGATGTACTTTAATTAGGTCATATAACTATTGATGGTATTGATCAACTGCCTTTTAACTCTCTCTTGAATTCTTTGCATTCTATAAATCACTTTGAAAATTCAGAAGATAGATGTGTGGTCAAGGAGTGCCACATCTAGGAGAGGTTTTAGTCTTTTACTGAATCATTTTATTGATTTATTTCAATAGGACCTATAAATACTGTGGGTTACTTTCCTAAAATAGGAAAAAAAGAGGGGCAAAACCCTATAAATTCTTGTCATAGCTAATAATTTATTTTAGCCTACGTCTTGACAAATGGGAAGTCTAGTGGTTTGACCTTGGCTTGATGCTAGGTTCCCACCAAAGCTGTCCTATCACTTCTCTCCTGAGCTGGGCAAGGAAGAGAGAAGATTATGAAACATTTGTGGGACAAGACAAGAACAGGGAAAGATCACTCATCAATTACTGTAATGGGCAAAACAGAGTCAGCTTGGGAAAATGAGTCTATTTCCAACAAGATCAGAGTAGGTTAATGAGAAGTTAACCCAAATCTGCAAACACCCTCCTCCCTGTTCTTAGGCTTAATTTTATTACCAACTACCTACCTCTTCCCCCCAGTGGCACAGGGGAACAGGGAGTGGGGGCTGCAGACAAGTCTTCACCTGTTGTTTCTGCTGATCCTTCCTGCAAATTTATGTAACATAAACCAGCTAACATCTTCCCATCAGAGTCCCACATGTCAATAAAATTAATGTGAATGATGCAAACCCCTAAACACATAAACCTTTGCTATTTCAGTGAGGTATAGATTACAAAATTATTGTTGGTATTAAGAAAAGCTGCCTACATTGTCTTAATTTTTTTTTCTAATTTGGATCTTACTCACGAACAATCATGATCATAAGTTTCATATTGAATTATTTTTCAAATATAATTTCTAAATAAGATAATTGTGAGGAAAAAAGATGCAATAATGTATAGCCTTGATCTTATGTGCTTTACATTTAACTATTGAAATTAAATATAAATTGTTTTAAGGTATTGTGTGCATCATTTTAGTCTTATAATTCAGGAAAAAAAGAAGAAAACACAACATAAAGAAACAAATGCAGAGTAATTAGATATTCCTGTGACGTTCCTGAGCTTAATTCAGGGAAAATTCAATTTCTTCAGAAAACAAAGATGGAGGTAAGAATCACTGGTTAATACATACCTTGAAAATCTTTAATTTTTATAGAATGTAATAGACATTACTGAACACATAAAAAGTATAGTGGGTATAGAGGTTAGATAGTTTAAAACACAGCTTTCAGTGGCTCAAAAACAGGCTCACATCTGTGAGATTTCAATTTACTAGGGTATACTTCAATCTACAAGAAGCACTGGTGACTCTGGATCAAAATTTCAGAACTCTATCACTGTGAAAGCAGGATGGATGGTTGCCAAATAACATAAAGCATATTTACTGGAGCAGTTGGCACTGATTTTCTGTGATATAAATAATTACCTACAGTACAGAATCATAAAGCAATCTCCCAATTATTCTTTAACTAATCTAGAAAAGATATAATCATTTTTTAATTATATTTTTCCACAGGCTCAACCTACATTTAATTCTCAATTAAAACTTTTGTTTACCAAGCAGCACTGTTGACACAGTAGGATCAGAAAAAAGTATATTTCTGATAGCATATTTTAGAGTCCTTTATGTACAAACTGAACAATGTTAGCAGAATTTTTTCAATACTGCACTGATTTATTTTATACATGGGTATACATGTCAATTTCAATTGTTTTTCATACATGATAAAAAACATTCTTTGAACATTCAGGTTGAAATCAGACTAGTTAACATTTTGTCTTGGCCCTGTAAAAGCCACAGAATTCTAGTCACTTCATAAAATGCTATTCATGCAGTTTCCCTGTGACTTAAATGAAAGACCAAAATAACATGTCCAAAGACAAGAATCTGAGACTCTCTTCTCCTAATATGGCACTAAACTATAGATAAATCTGACTTGCTTTTTCTCAGCTAAACCAATTCCTAGCTAAACAGTTGTTCAGCTTGACGGCTCAGGAAAGGAAATCATTCTGTCCTGGTTACAGCCTTTATCAGACGTTTCCCTTGCAGTGGCACTATCCAATGTACAAGGCAGCAGGCTCCATCAAAAATAGTCTCAGATGCAGGTCCTGAAAGGAGCACTATAGCTAGCTGGTGATAATACAGAAGCATAATAATGGTGAGTGCCAGTGTTTGCCATGGCAACAAAGAAGGACCGTTATCTTACTTTGCAAAGAATATTGTTTTCTATGATCCTGAAATTTTTGCAGTTTGCCATTTATCAAGAATTTTTATTCTACAGATATACAAGATCAATCAGAATTTTAAAATATTTAAATTTCTGGTTTAGGTATTTGATTTTCTTTATTCTCAGAATTTTCTCTATTTACAACAGCAAACTTTTTAATAGTATTCTCATGTGCACTGTTCTTGATAATATGATAACATGCTTGATATTATTCTTCAAAAAAAGGTTATAAGAAAACATTATTGTCTAGTGATGTCTAGAAAAAACACATATTTATTGATTTATTCTTTTTATTACATAATGCTATCACAAAAATATTTTTATTCATGAAGATATTTACTTTTGGACCACTTACACCAATTTTCTAATTGCTGTATCAACTTTTCTGTTTTATTTGGCATGGTTTTGGTGTCAGGGTTTTTTTCTTTGCCTATTTGTCTGTTCTCAAAAACCAGCTAGATTTCACTTAGGCTGCATAATACAGGTTACCCACCATAGTTATTATTCTTGTTAATATTTTTATAATCATTATTTAAAGCTCATTACATCATTAATTACTTTATTCTCCATGTCAGACACAAACAGTGAAGGAACTTTGCTCATACTCTGCACTTCAAGATCTGTCCCTACTGCCAAATACCAACAAAAAATAGTCCATGTTACATTTTCCTATCATTTTAGCCCTTCCAGTTCTTGCCCAATCCCACTATGGGGCAGTGGGTAAGCGGCATTGGCTGTCTATTGGCGCTAACTCACTACATTTTTCCAGTGCTTGAGTTCTGTTGGCAACTGCCTTTACAGATTTTCTTCTGTCTATAAAGATTTGACCTCAGATAATTCATGTACTTTTAATGGAATAACTATATGGTTGAGCTAATTTTTTTTGATGACCTATTTTATTATGAACACAGCAATTTTTGTTCAGAGTACTTCTGCTACTATAACTTATGCCAATTCTCTGATTGAAATTATATATGACTACAAATGAGAGAAAATATTCATACAGTACCTTACACAGATACGCCTTTTAAGACTGTCAGGGTTTTGTCTGTATTTTATTTAAATAGTCCTTTAAATGGGGAAAAGCTTCAGTATTGGCACTAGTATGAGTTCCATTCAGTTAAAAAAGCTAAATTTGTTGTAGGATGTTCCTTACTAACACAGCTTAAGAATTATAGAGTGTTACCAACACACCAAATGTTAAAGAAGGGATGAGAATGATGTTATATAAAGATTTCAGAATTAAGTGAAAGGACAGCCTAGATATTTTACAGTGTTCCTGAAATAAACAAACCATGCAATACTGTGACAAGATAAGACACACCAAGGCAAATAACACTGACAAACCATACACAACACATTCTATATATACATGTTAAAATAAATCTCAGGACACACTCCAAATGCTGATAAATATAGTAGGCATTTTATCTTCCTATATGAAACACTTTCAAAGCAATAGAACCAAGTAAAGTATTACTAAGGCTGAAGAATGGAATAACAACTGTTTAGTGTTTGAATTTTATTATTTAATCATTTATAAAATAGTTACTATTAATTTCTATTAAGTTTTTTTCTTTTACAAATTGATAACTATACTGTTACTTTATATTGTCTTAGTCCAAATAGGTTATTCAGTATACTGGTTCATTTTACAACCTGTAACCACTGAAAGAATGGGATTCCATCATCAAGATTGAGATCATGTTTTTTTTCTCTCACAAATCAAGCTAATTTTGTAAGTCTGTAGGCCAAAAGACATAATCTTGTTATTTTTCAAGTATTAGTCTCTTGGAAATAAATTATTGCAGAAAACTAGGGACATAACAACTTTTGGGTTTTTTTTTTTCTTTTAAAGAAGAAAATAAATTATTAAACTGGACTCTATTAGATAGATATTATATGATATTATCAGATATTGTCAGACCCGACAGATACCCTTTACAAAAGAATAAGCACATAAAGTAATTAAATAAAGAGTAGAATCAAAAATATAAGCAATTTCTTTAAGGTTTTCACGTTCACAAACAAAGAAAAACATTTACTTATATTTTTACAAAAGAGAAACAGGTTTTATGTGGTAAAAAAGAAGAAATAGCACATACAAATGTTACCCCTTTTTTTCAGAACTCATTGAAGAACAGAGAATCTGGAATAGCTTGATATCACCCTTCAAATGAATTGTATAAGAAGTGAAAATATGCGGCTAAAGAGTAATGTACTAAACCTATTGTCAACAAGAGGACAAAGAGACTGAAAGAGAAGGGTCAATACCACTGCTACAACATGGAGAATTCAAAGAATCTGCAGGTGTTACAATGCAGCAGTGTCTTTAACCACAAACCCGACATTCTTCAGAAAAATAAATAGAAAAAAAATTGGTGACTTTACTCTTTGGATAAGAATCATCTCAGCAAAATTTATGTGTCTTCAGTATATATATGCAGGCTTTGTGATATGGTCCACCTTGGTTACATTTCTAGTTAATACAAAGAGGAATGTTTTCTCTTCATTGGAAAATAGGGTGTTAGCACTTTATCTAATGTATTTTAGGAAAAATTGAACTACATTTAAGAACTGTCTGTTCTTCTCTACCACCAGTAAGTGAATTCACACACTTGGAGACTGGAGAATTGGAAAATTATTGCAGGAACTTCATGAGACAGGAAAAGCAATTTTCTGTTGTCTACACAAACCCTAAAACAAACGGCATTTTTGTCAAAGTGCAGAAAGGGGAGTGCTGGAAATAAAAGCCTCTTTCATTCGACTTAATTACAGTTCTGGTACAGGTATAGGTATTTCCAGAGAAAAGTAGAACTGGGTCTTACAGAAGTGGTGCATTACAGGCTAAAAAACATATTTGTCCTATAGCCCTTTACATATTATACTTAGAATACATTATGCATTGTATGAGGTTTGTATGGCAAGGTTTTAAGAATAAGGGGGGGTGAAGATGCCAGAAGCTTACCCCATGTCAGATAAAGCCAGTGCCAGCCAGCTCCAAGATGGACTTGTTGCTGTCCAAAGCCAAGCCAGTCAGCAACGATGGTACCACCTGTGTGACAACAAGGGAAACAAAACAAAAACCCTGCTATGCAACAGCAGTCAGAGAGAGAAGTGAGAATATATGAGACAAGCAGACACCAAACTCAGCAAAGAAGGAGGTGGGGGAGATGCTGGAGCAAGGATTTCCCAGCAGCCTGTGGTGAAGACCCTGTTAAAGCACCGGTCCCTCTGTAACCCATGGAGCTCCCGTGGAACCCGCAGTCTCTGAAGGACCCCATGCTGAAGCAGGTGGATGCCTGAAGGAGGCTGTGATCCTATGGGAAGCACATAGAGGACCGGGCTCCTGGTGGGCCATGTGACCCTGTGGGGAACCCATGCTGGAGCAGTCTGGTCCTGAAGAACTGCACCTTATGGAAAAGAGCCATGCTGGAGTCATTCCTGAAGAATGTTAGCTCAGGGGAAGGATACATGCTGGAGACATTTGTGAAGGACTGTCTCCTGTGAGTGGGACCGCACAATGCAGCAGGGCAAGACATTGAGGAAGAAGGAAGAAGAAGAGACAATACAGGATGAATAAACTGCAATCCTCTGTTCCCCATCTCCCTGAGCTGCTGCTGGAGAGGAGGTAGAGAATTTAAAGGTGAAGTTGAACCCAATAAGAAGGGGAAGGTGGAGGAAAGATATTTTAAAGTTTGGTTTTCCTTCTCATTACCCTACTCTGATTTGATTGGTAAACAAACTGATTTTCCCTAAGCAAGTCTCTTTTGCCCATGTTAGTAGAGATGAGAAGTCTCCTTATCCCACTTGGCTCATGAGCCTTTTGTTATATTTTTCTTCCCCTGTCCTGATGAGGATTGATAGAGCAGTTCTGGTTTGCACCTGGTGTCCAGCCAATTCAGCCCACCTATACAAAATTCTCAATTATTCAAAACTAGTACTAGCTGATTTTCAAAGGAACTCAAAAGACATTTCTTATCAATGACTCCAGGTTAATTGAAAGCCAAGTCGACAGAAATTCCTTCATAGATATAAATAAACTCAGTTACTCCCTTGATAGTTATGTCAAGAGCAACATTTACAAAAATACTGTTAAGATCTGATAGCTAGAAGTTGGCCTTGTTTTGAGTGGAGAGTTGAAAGAAAAGACTTCTGAAGGTCCCTTTTAACTTAACCTACTTTATGAATCTATGTTTCTATGATTTGAACATCATCACTAACTCAATTAAGTCTTTCCAAATGCTATGTGAAAAATGAAATTGTAATGAGAACAGTAGACTCTGATAAAAATATTTCTGAAAAATACTTTCATTAAATAAATCCCTAACTTCTAAAATCAACCTAAATTTCACAATGGAAAACTACCATTTATTGCTTTTAATCTTTAGTCACATCATAACAGATAACCTGAATATTAGATCAGTAGGAGATGAGTAAATGTCCTCATAAATGCTTTTCAAGATCATAACCAATAAACATATAAAAATTAATACATAGCATTTTAATTAAACAGCATCCTTGTATTATTACAGAAGAAAATATGCAAATAAGTCTTAATATTTATCTTAATATTTAAAACCAGTGGAAGAAAGGGGTATAAAAGTGGCTTTGTGACTGGTTAAACAAAAATAAGATTAGTCAAAATAACAAACATTCTTTGTAGCCCTGAAAAGATAAGACTTTGTCAATACGTAAAGACACTCAAACACTAGGTGAGTAAAAATGGCCCTAATCTTATATTATTTTTCTGTCTCAAAATTATTTAAATAGCATTTGATGGCACAACCTCCTACTGACATAAAAATTGAAGACATTATATATATATTAACTATATCCAGTGGAGATAATCAGGTGTTTTACCCTTAAAATCAATTTATAATCTCTCTGTTTTCCAGAGTTCCCAGTTTTTGGTTTGATACAACTTTGTAACAGAATTACAGATGCATACTATAGACACAGGTATGCTGCCCAGTGAGGTTGTGGAGTCTCCGTTCTTGAACAGATTCAAAAGCCATCTGAACATGTTCTTGGCGTATCTATTCTAGGTAGCCCGTCTTGAGCAAAGGAGGTGGACAAGGTGACCTTTTGAGGCTCCTGCCAACCTTAGCCATGCTGTCATTTTGTGATATATTGGTGCTCAAACGTGTGTGATTATATATAGATATTAGTATATTCATACATATTTTTTCATCTGTTTAGGGACATACTTGCTAAAACATACTGCATAAATTACTGGAAGTCACCATCTTCCCGTTACCAAAGAAATATATTGAAATAAAGACAAAACTTTCTGAGATTAGGTTTTGATGAATATTTTCTAATTTCAGTCCTTGATTCTCTGAATGCATTTTTATGTATGAACTTTGGTAAATCTTATGCAGATTTTGGTGAAACTCTGTATGACTCCCGGTTCTCAAAAGAAGATAATTTAAAACTTTGTTTTACAACCGATTTTGAACAATGTAGCTGATTTTTACTCTTTCCTTGGCATTTTATTTTCTTAAAAGAGTGTACTGGTTTGAAAGCAAAACCAGTGGAAGACTCCAAGTCAGAAATACAATTTAATAGGACGGGGAAAACAAGTAAAATAAAATAAGTTCAATAATACAACCTGTTAGTCAGGGCGCTGGTAGCAGTCCGGATGAAGTGGTCTCGTTGAAGCAGTGATCCTGTAGAAAAGTCCGGTAGCTCCTCTCCTCTGGCAATCCAGCAGGTTAAGGGCCCCCTGTGCTATCCCAGGTTATATCCAGGGATAGCTTGGCTCCTCCCCATGGGTGGAGCATCCCACAATGGAATGATGTAATTTCATGACTCATACAATGGGTCCTTGATTGCCCATTAAACAGAGATAACTCCCGGAGGGAGTTACCCATGAGTCATACAGCACAGCATGAATGGGCCCATTAACAGAACATAGTCTGGAGGGTGGGGACAAGGGGAACACTGCCCCACCTGGTTTCAACAGCTCATGAAGACGGTGATAGAATACATACCTTGGACATATCTTACATTGTAGCCTAGGACAAAGAGTTTATGACCTAAACATCCAGACTGCTTTCCCACAATTAGTTCTGTGGAATTGTGAGTTAGGAAACTAACAACTGTCATACAATATCAACCCAGGATAATACACTTAGTCTAGTGTCATGTCCTTGACAGTAGTTACAATCAGGTCTTATACAAAAATGGTTCAAGTAGTTAAACTTTGATGTTAATAAACATTGATGTATTGAAATGAGTCTGGCTGGGATGGAGTTAATCTATTTCACAGCAGCCCACATGGTGCCATTTCAGATTAGTGATCTAAATGGTGTTGATAGCACAACAGTTTCAACTGCTGAACAGTGCCTGCACAGCACTATCTCTGTTTCTTACCCTCTGTATCCCTGCAGGTACTCGGCTAGGGGTGGGCAAGAGGCTGGTGTGGGACACAGCCAGGAAGGTTACTCAGATGGATAAAAGGGATACTCAATACCATGTAACACCATGTTAGGCAATCAAAAGAAGGAGGAAGGGTCTAAAACAGGGATAATTTTTCGAAGGTGGGCAATGCTTTGAAATTGGCTGGACATCAGTCAGGTAGGAGGAGGTGGTGACTAATTGCCTCTGTGTTATTTGTTCTGCTTTTTCCTGTTTCTCTTCACTTATTAAATTGTTTTTGTTTTGGTGAATGGGTTTTTGTCACTTTTTCTGCTTTTAATTCTCTCCCTCATTCATCTTATCATATCCATTCTAAAAGTTTTGGCTTTTTTAACAGTGTAACTCTGAACTTTTGCTATATGAATACAAAATTTAATTCTTGCAAGTTGATAAAAATATTTCTTAAGGACTAAAAAATTATAACAAGTTCCTTGTACTACTCAGACATTAATAAAAAATGTTTCCACCATCAAGTTTTCTGCTACTAACCATAACTGAGTGACAGTTTACTATTGTGATAGAAAACAGAGTAGAAGGGTGGGTTTCACAGAGAAACAGCAATAACAGTTTAAGTTTTTTTTCCTGAGCATTTCACTTCTTTTATTGCATAAACAGTGGCCAAGTAAAACATAGAATCCAAACTGTATTTCAATGAAGAATATCTGCTCTTTTTAAACCCCCTTGGAAACCAAATCTTTTGACAACTTGCATGTCCTGAAATGATGAAAGGTGGCTCCATTTGAGTACTTTTCTACCCAAAATGGGCATGTCAAATTTCATGAGATAAAGAGCTCCCAATGGCTAAGGAAGTGAATGCCTCAAAGCTGCTTAGAAACCTGTGGCAACATGATGGCAATGCAGTAATAATGAGCTATTTGGTTTAAATATTGTCTTGGGCTCCACAGGGTAGAGCTACTAACACATCTGTCGACATGGATTTTCTCTCCATCTTTCACGGGTGTGAAGAAAATATACTTACTAAGATATCTTTTGAAATAAAATTTAAAAAAATCTTTTTTGATTCTCTTTGGATACTGATTTTCACAGCCTTTTGCCATGGTGTTTTATTGAACATTTCTTTAAACATCATGGAGGTTGTTTCACCCATTTATATATATGTTACAATGCTTAGAGAGATTTGATAATGGTGAATAATTAAAATATGGCAATTTGGATCTGGCTTCAAAAAAGATTGAAGAGGAAAACCATAGTAAAAGTATAAAACCAACCAAACCACCAAACCTACTTTATAACTGAACAAGTAATGGCAATACAGAGGGAAAGTAATTTTCACCTGAGTGGCATCCTGATGCACAGCTAAATATAGCAAGGCAGCACTACTCAAAATATGGA
Source organism: Donacobius atricapilla (assembly GCA_013397315.1). Classification (NCBI taxonomy): domain Eukaryota; kingdom Metazoa; phylum Chordata; class Aves; order Passeriformes; family Mimidae; genus Donacobius; species Donacobius atricapilla. The sequence continues at coordinate 104,260 of WBMY01009014.1, forward strand.
AACATATTCAAATCCAAAAGATATTCTTCCTGAAGAAATCCTGTACATCAGACTCACAGCAACATCCGAAATCACTGGCCTGTGGCATCTGTTTATTACCCCAGAAGAGAATGGATCAAAAAAAAAAAAAAAAGTTTTTTAAGATCAAAACTACTGACAGCATTCATTTACAGGTCATTTCCTTTTCCATGAATAGTTGTTTTGTCTTCTTTTTATTTTTTTTTTCCTGGCAATTCAAACAGATCTTCAGGGAGATTTTAAAGATAAAATCAATGTATTCAGAGAAACTGGATATCTAGAAATGCTCCCACTGAACCACAGTCAGTTTCTGTGCTGTACACAGGACAGCAGCTTGACAGACTGATACACCCAACCCTGATTGCAGAGAGATTTTCACTGCAGCACCTCAAGAGTCTTTTACATTTCTACACTACATGGTCAGCTCAATACAGTAATAAAGTTAGAAGTGATATGGAACACCCAAGTGAGGGGGATCAGGGATAATAAAAAAAAGAGAAGCTACGATTCTTAAAATGCCATCCCCCTTTTTACTCCCCTTGTTCTTTTTAACAGTGATTCCCTGGATGAACTGGCAAACACTTGCAGCTATTTCCAAGTAACACAAAGTTTAAAAAAAAAAGAGTTTGGGCAAAGTTCCTTGGCTAGGTTTGTAAGCCCACTCTGCAATGACATCTAAAATTTTCAGATATAAAATGAAAGCTTGAGAACAATGAGATTTACTCATAAGGGAAAAGAAAATAATAATAATAAAATACTTAGCAGAAATAGAATGTTGACGCTGCTTTAGATGTAAAATACATGCCACAAACTCTCTCCTGATTTCAATTCTTGACCCATGTCAAATCCACGATTTAAGCTCTGGCTTTGTTGTAGGTTTTTTTTTTCCGCTGTGTTTTCATATTTGAAATATTCTTAAAGATGAAATTCTAAGACATAATTGAAAAAAATGTTAGTGTTTACCCCATACTGCTTTATCTTATTCTAATGTGTACTATGTACTTCATGGAGGAAATAAGAACCTATTGTTTCTGTTCACAATTGCTTTTCATTTCTTTGCTATAATTATACAAAGTTTTTAAGGAGACAAGGAGAAGGGGATTAGAAAAATAATTCAGAAAATATTGTATAGCTCAAACATTTTGTTTCTGGTTATTACATTTCTTAGAAATGCACTTTATACTGCATTAGATCACAATATGTTTGTTTCTCTGAATATTCAATATGAACTGAGGAACACTTAAGGGTGTCTGGAGGAGAAATGGAGCTGTAGATATCCTTACAGAAGTACAAAGAGGAGGATACAGTTCTGACTGTAGCAAAATTTGGAGGATACATTCCCATGACCCCTATTCCGTTTAAATGTTGCTGCTGCTTCTTCATAAAGGCTACAAATACAATTATACATGTTTCAGAAAAACAAAACCACAGATTTTATTGCTTTCTGTTCATTCTGGAAGCTTAAAACCCCAAACCTCTGGAGATAATAAGCATCCAATTTCAAAATTTCATATCTTATAAATTTCTAACTTTAGAAAAATAATTCAGTAAATCGTGGTATACAAAATAATAAAAGCGAAACAAAATCGCAGAAATGGAATATACAGGCATAGGACATTGACTTTTTTTTTTTTGATAAAGCTTCAGAAATCCTAGTACTAGTGAAAGACTGGTTGCTACAGAAGTTGTCAGTATTCTGGAAAAACTGCAGCTGTACTTTGAGTTCCACAGACAGCTAACTTCTGACAGCTGTGAATGGTTCTTTGTAAATGTAGACTTCTCTCTTTGACTCAAAGCTGAGCTTTTGGAAAAGCTCCAAAACAGCTACTCTTGTGTGGCTGAAAAATGCTCCAATTGCATGCTAGGAGACGACATGGCAGACTAGACACATCTAAACGTGTGTAAAATCTGCTGATGCTCTATTTTTCTTTCCCCATATCAGGACTGCAAGTTGTCTGTTTTGCACTTCCTGTGTACTTAAAACTAGCGAACATCAGTAGGCAGAAGGAGTACCATAGAAATGCAGGGTCAAAACACGTGACAACAGACTGCTATTGACTTAATGTAAATGGTAACTGAGGTTTCAAGGACTCAGGCACTCCATCAGAAAAATAACTCAAAATGATGAAAGATGGTAGAAACAAGTTTGTTTGTTTTAACAGCATGATTAATACAGATGAAACAGGATTTGCTTCAACAGTATCTTTTCAATCAGTGTTAACTCAGTTTCCATGAAAATTTGTGAGATTTCAACAGTATTCTTGATAAAGAATGTAATTTGAAAAATTGCCCTTTATCATGAATTTTCCTTTTTTAACCCTACAACCTTTCAGTTTACGAAGCCTATTGATCATATTCTTGATTTATTTTTTCCTATCATGGGAATGACACACTTCAAGCATGCACAAAATTCTTATCTAGAAGGGCAGATTCTTCTTTACTGTTCTGGGGTCAAATTAATAGTAGGGAATGTAGAGAAATTACCCTTATATTCACAGACCCTGCTTGTAGACAAACAGCAAACGCAGCCACTCTGTCTTGGGAACTGTATGATCATTTTTCCTCTCCAGCTGTGCAGTATCTTAAAGAAGGCAGATGAATGAGGAATGATGCATTACTACTGGGTAGCAGGACAGACACTTGCTCCATCCCCCAAAAGTTATACTTGTAGGTACAACCTAGGAGAGACATACTCAGGAGATTTATATTTATATGCTCTCCTATACATACACTTGCACACATATAAATATATCCATATAGAAGAGTTACATCTCTAGGACTTTCATTCACGCTCTGCCATCTGCAGAGACGCCCTCTTGATGCTTGTCTTGAACTGATGCTGCACGCTTCTTCTTCTCTTATCACAAAGCTATTGATTTTCTGTAGAGAAGAACCTTATTCAAGGGTCAGGCTGACCCCAAAAATCTTTGAGAGGAGCAGACACAATACTGCCTTTGAAATATGATGAGATCGTAGGCTATATAAAGCAAAGGCAAGTGTGTGTATTTGCCCTTGTATTGGTACTATCTCATATCTGCAAAACAGACAAAATTAAAATATAATAGAAGGGTATACCCCAGAAAAAATGCATTTAAGAATTAAAATTGTCCTGCTTTTGTACAATTTATTAAAGAAATATAATTTTTTAATATTTTTCACCATGCAGTAGGTATTTTAGAACGTGTTCAGATATTTTTCAGTATGTAATTACTGGCTGATTTTAATAATCTAAATTATCCTCATCACAAAGTTAATTCCAGAGGAGTAGCAAATTCCATGCTGTGAAACAGAATCTTAAAGTCTTATTCAGTTAAAAGTTTTGGCAATTATAGTCTGGTGCATTTACAAATCCTGACATTTTAATGGTGAGCAGATTGCATAACAAGTGATCAGCTGGAAACATATAATGCCACACAGTAGAATTCATCTGGATCTCAAAGTTCATCTCACATTAATCTTCAGAGTCTCTGGAACTGGTTCCTATTTACATGAGAATATTCAAGAGTCTGATAATTATGGTCACTTATTCTCAACTGAAAGTGTAATATAGGCATGTGGAGTGGAAGGAAAAGAAATAATATCTGCACTCTCTATTCCAATAGAACCAAAGAAGATTTTCCTCTTGATTGCAAAACTATCTTTTTAAGATCTTTGCAAACTCTGGGTTCTTTAAAAATGTATTTTTTAACCTGAAGATATAACTGCAAGCATTTACCTTCAATTATTGAGTAATTTCACATCTTTGGTAAAAAGGTCTCCAAAGGATACTATAACCTTTCTGATCAGTGTTGTCAGTCTTTGAAGGATCTGTCCAACATTTGTAACACTATGCCAAGCATCACAACTTCATACAGCTCTTTTTATATGGTTAATTTATATCGCTGAAAAAGTAACCCTGCTCTTCTTTAGAATTTGAAAAGGTCATGTGGAACTACTATATAACCAAATTGAATGCTGCAAACACTCAGAGTGAAAAGACATTCCTGGAGTGGAATTCTGGGTTAAGGCGGCTTGGATCATTTGCAAGATTGTTAATTGATTACTGTAAATGGAAAAAAAAGCCAAACGAAAGACAGGAAAACTATTGAATGTTTAGATCGATAATTGGCTTTATAGAATATAAAAGCCTAGCCTGCTACACACAGTACTTTGAGTAAGAAGAAGTGTGATTTTGAAACCTGTGAATTTGAAGGGACAGTTAAGATCATGTCATCAAGTTCCCAGGTCATAATTTCTTATCACCGAACTTCTGTATGAAAGGAGTAGTCTCACCATATTTTACAAAAACTAGAATGATGTGAGTGGTATACTCCTCCTGGAACATTCCTTGAATGAGATATATGTGACAGATGAGCCAAATACTCTGTTTTTAATGACCCATAAGCCCATAATTTAGTATCAAATTACAGAGGAATGCAGAAGCACAAAGTTGGAGAAAAATAAAAATAAAACCAGAAAAAGATAAACCCCCAGATATTAACTTAAACATAGAAAATATGTTTTATTTAATAAAATAAATATATGATTTATGACAGAATCAAGTATTATTAGATGTTTTATGAAGGAACCAGAATAATGCCACAATCGACAGACTAACAACAAGAGAATAACAAGAAGAAACAAAGTAAAATTCTTGTCAGCAATTTTCAGACTATTCTAAGGATAAAAAAAACCAAAACAACTCCAAAAACAACAACAACAACAACAACAACAACAACTAATCTACAACCCTCCAGGACAAAGTTCCTTGATATTAAAGCATTTAGACTGAATATGCTGTGGGTCATTCTTTAAGTCAATGCCTTTTTATAGCAGTTGTTTTTAATTGCTTTTCAATAATCAGTTTTATAACTGATAAAAGCATACAGATAACCTAACATTAGGTGATTCCACTCTCAGCTTTAGTTTAAGTGCCATTAACTGGTTAAGATGTAAAGGGATGAGATCAGGACAAGCCAGGTGTAATGAGTCATAACGTTAAGGCCGCAAAGAGGAGATATTCCTCACTCTCTGAATTGGTGTAAGCACCATAATATCTATCACTTTCTGGTTGGACTGTATATATTGAAGGACATGACAAGAAAAGACCTCTTACGAGATCTTTCTGTGGTACATTTTAGGCTGTAGATAATACATGAACGTACGGCATGACACTCATGCTAAAGAGTTAAATATTAAGAGTTAAATACATGAGACAGTTTCTGATTTTCCATACTCCAAAAGGAAATTGACAGCAGAAAAGTTAGTAGGTCAAAAACAGCATTGGGAAAGATCTCAGCAGAGCAATGAAGTGACTGGAACTCAAGAGCTGCTTTTAAGACATACAACCTCCCAGCAACCAAATGTGAATTTCTCATGTGCACTGCACTTCCTTTGGGAGATGTGAAGGAGAAATGTAAGGCTAATTACCTCTTAAACGGGATTGTTCTGAATTATAATGTAACATGGAATATTTTGATATAGGTTACGAAAAAAAATTGTTTTAGCAGACTGACTCAAACATAATTTTTGTCTGTTTCAGAACCTTTTGTCCCTCAAGTTGTTAAGTCATCTGGTGTATGATTTGACTTCCCACAGACACAATCTGAAACTCTTTTTTTTTTTTTTATTACTAACCTTTAAAGAAGATAACATAACATAATAGTGCAGAACTTTCACGTAAGCTGTTTCTCTTAATTTCCAGAACTGAAGTTAGCAGCATGGATGCTTACTCATTTTTTAGCAAGTTCTGGCATAGCCAAAAATAGATTCCTGAACCTGACTTTTTCCCATCTAGCTTTCAGCCCCTAAATGAGCCTGTAAATTATTTTAGATACGTACTTTCCCAGAGGGATAAAGGGACATAGTCAACTGAAAGAAATAGCTTTCTTGCGAGTATGATTCAGATCTTAAGGAGGCTTTTAACACCTGTTTACCATTAAGTACAGGGACAGCCTAGAGCAGATAAGCCTCCTTTAAATTATGCTCCAGTACCTATTTGCTGCACTTGAATTTTTCCAGTATGAACAGCTCATCTCCCACAGGAACAATTCCTTGCCTCTTCAGACTTAGGTGTCACAGAAGGCTTGTCTGAGCGGAACTGTCTTCATTTATATTCCGAGATATCTGAAGTCCACCTCAGCATCCTTTAAGCATGCAAGTCCCTGAACTTATCCACAAGTTGCTCTCAAGATATTATTTAATATATGAGATCACTGAAGGTTTAGCTTTTGAATCTGTTGTCATCAACAAACTTCTACTGGAATTTATGTAAAAAAAGGGAATAAATGACAATGGCAACAATAAACATCATGTGATGCATTTTCTTAGGTGCTAATTTATCTAATGTACATCAGATCTTTAAGCAAACTCTTGAAAGCTTTGTCAGTCTGTAAACTAGCAGCTTGAATTAACAGCTTCATTCATGAAAACAGTTGAAAAAATCCTGTCCTTAGTGGAAGAGCATTCAAGGCAAGCTTTCAAGGCAATAAATAAGTTTTTCAGGTGGGAAGAAAAATTGTATGACATTATCAGAGCTATTTCTACTATAGAATAATATGTAAGGGTATATTTCTGGCATGCAAATCTTATTCCTACTTGCAAAAAAAGAAAAGTAAAATTATATATTAAATAATGATAAAATAATTTGGATAATAGGTGGGGTTTTTTTGCAAAGTGAGAAGATTCATTACTTTTCACTCTATATAAGTAGTATATTAGATATTCAGAAACACGGTCTTTATTTGAGAGAGTATACTGTAAGCAGCAGTATATGTTGAATGGCTAGAGATTATATACTTGTCATATCGAGAAGGGTCAGGTTTTTCATGATTGCACTACATTCTTGCAATTAGTAATTTGGAATGAAGATAACACATGGGACACACAAGTCAATTAAATCAGTTTCTGTCAAAAGGAGGAATGCAAAACAAAAGGTCTGTGTTTTACAGTAGCATTTTGGATGTTAGTGTAGCAAATTAAACTGTGGCAGTCAGCAGTCAGTACTGATAAATCACATGAAGTTATTGTTCTGAATATCCTGTCACATCTGCAAATTTCATAGGCAAGGGATGACAACATTTTTCTGTATTTTTTTAATACTTTCCCTTCAGCATAACAAAGACACTTATTCCATTTCATCTTGGGTGTGAAGGTTAACCACTGAGCTCTATTAAGTGTATACAAACAAAAAAAATGCTGGCTCAAAATGTTATTAAGAACAAAGGTATATGTAATGAAAGTAAATAAAATACAAATTTAATTTGCTCATTTAATTAATTTGTCAAATAAACATGAATTTCTATTATATGAAAATGCAAGTACAAAGCAAGGAAATTGATTTCTTATTACGGCATCTACATGAGATTTTAATCAATGTATAACAGCAAAAAAGGACATAGACAAAAAACCCTTTCTGATGCAGAGGTCTGCTGTCACATCAATCCTGACACCTGTCTAACAATCCATATATTCATGCACATCAATCTAACAGAAAAACAAACAGGAAATATATATTATTACAGATATAACTAGATAAATTGAACTTGGTTGTACAGAAATTTTCATGAGCACTTGCTATCGACAATATGAAATAATTTTTGAAAGAACTTAGGGTTTTTTTCCTGTAATATTAAGTTTTTAAAAGAAATTTGCTAATGCAAGTCTGAATTTTGACACAATATCCACCTCATGATTAGCAGCACTATATTTCCCAGAAAGCCCCATCTATATCAGTAAGACTACAGATGACATAAAGTTTAAATATGTTTTTATCTCTTTACAGTTATATTAGGTATCTCTGGTTTTATACATTGACTGTCCATTCACCAAGTATGTATTAAGTCCGCTTGATTTTAGGCAACAGGCACTAAACTAAATGGATTACATCCCCTTGATTGGTAGAGAGGGACACGTATTTAGAGAAGACTTCAGGTAATTAGAATAATCCTTGAGAGATGCCCATCTCACATGACAATCTGTAGGACAGTATTTGAGACGAATTGGTCCTGATTTAGACACTATAAATGGTTGCCTAGTAAGGTTATTTCAAAACATGATACTCATCTGCCTTTAAACAAGTAAGTTTCATCTTATAAAGCTATGAAAATATTTCTTGCTTTTCCTAAAATAGTTGGGAAATTGTTCAAGTGGTAGGAATTATTTAATTTAATTTAATTTAATTCACTACTGTGTAGATGGATTTCAGAAGTAGGTAACATTTTGAAAATATGCACAGCTTAAAAAATCTTGAAGCCTGCAGAACCTATATAGACTTCAAAGGCTAAAGTTCATCCTAGGCAAGGTAGACTTCATGATTTAGGCGCTGATACTCTTATTTACTAAAATTCTCTGTTGCCACAATTTCCAGCAATAAATTTGCACTAAAAAAAAAAAAAAGGATTGAAGAAAGACATAAAAGGACATCAAACATTTCCAACATTTTACTATATTAGGAGTCTTATTCATATTCTAGATGAGATACTGGAAAGGGAGCTCTGAGAAAATAATTAATTTAACAAGGTATTTGACATTCCATATGAAACATTTCAGTTAATAGATCTCATTTTCCTTCCACTCCTGAAATAAAAGACTGGGGATAATATTCCCTTTCACCTTTCTTTCATCTGCTTCTTCTACCGTGGCTTCAAATTTACAGGTAGCCAAGTACATTTAAGTAATGTCCCACTATTCAGTTACCACTGGATGTCAATAAGACTGATATCCTTGCTCCAAATTATTTTCTCTAAGTCACAGGTTACAGAACAGCACCATTGTTGGATGCTACAGATATGTCTAGTGGAGAATGACATTTGCAGCTACTGGGTACCACCACAAAAGCAATAAACATAGTAAAATCCCATGTGGCTCTCTATTTAAGCTTTGTAGGATGTTTATTTTCCACAGGGATATGTATAGAAATCTAGAGGTGAAATTACATTAAGATGTAACTTTCACAGCATCTCTATGCAGAGAGAAACTTCTCTTAAGAATTTTTTCCTCTGAAGATTCTAACTCTATTCTGATCCTTACCAGAGGGTGTGAAAGGTTCTTGGTGTATTACAACTCGTATAGCTTGCATTACATAAACAAAGCTTGCAGGGCATTTTGGTTCTTAACAAGGGAGTATCATATAGTTATGATGACTTTATTTTTCTTTTATTCAATATAATGTATCTCTAGCGCCTTGCAATATACCATTATGCTTTATATATGGAGTATATACATTATGGAAGTTTTATGACATATACCACTACCATTTTTCACTGAAATTCATAGCTTCACTGGTAAACTAATAAAACACTTGTATTACTCAGTTATTTTAGTGATTATAAAACACAGATCCTTATTTGTGTTTTCCACTTGTCTACAATAATGTTTAATATCCCTTGCTCACAAACCTCATGTTCTATTTCTTCATATTGAATGATAAAGCACCAGTTCTTCTCCTTCCATTGCCTACGGTAAAAAAGTTGTAAGCAATAGATACTCAAAGTAGCCTAATCCCAGCCTGTGGTACAAAGGCTATGGGAACCCACCACAGTATCTTTAAAGACAGGTTTTCATTTTTTTAAATAAATTTGTCTCCTAGCTTTTTTGGTCTGTCAAAACTCAGTCTTGTCACCTGAGGAGATATACTTAAATTTAACCTAATTTAGAATAGACAAGTGGAAATCCAAAAGAAATACCATATTATCATAGTGTTGTTGAAGTACACAAGGTTAATGAAGAATAATAAGATATGATTCATTAATGCATTCACCAAGGCATAAGTTTTCAGTGCAGTGGACTTGCAACTCTCTCACTCTTGCATTAAAGACTACTGGCTCAAATTTTAAACCAAGACCATTACTCCCTTAAAACAAGTAGAGACATTCCAACAAAATTATGCTGATAGTAGTAAATACCTTTAAAATAAAACCTCTTTCCTTAATTCCAAATTCTTAAGACTATGTGTGATATAGAAGTCCAGAAGTAAAATGTTTAACCTTGCTGACATCTCTGAAGAAGAGCTACTGTTCTCTACAAGTTCAAAAGAAGTAAACTTGGAATTACAGGTTGAGAAAAGTAGCTTTTCTCTAGTCATGCACTGAATGGTATTGGGAAGGATGAAAGCTTGTTTGCTTGCTTGTCTTTTATGTAAAGGTCTGTATTTTGAAAAAGAGAACACACTACTCAACAATCCTGTTTTCTGGACAATATCAGGATAATCCTGCTCTCGTACATGCAGCCTTTTGATGACAGATAAAATGATTATTTAATATGCTGAGGTGTCTGTTCAAGTATCCTATTTATTATAACTAAAAGAAAAACATCTCTTCATTTTTACTTTTATTGGGGTTTTTTGTGACTATTGTTAATAGGCAATAATAATAATTTTTAAAGCTTTCATGTCATAATAGCATCTGACACTGATTAAACAACTAACCCGCTAGAAGAATGTTTGCATAACATTTAATAGCCACTTGATTATCAAAAGCATTGGGGTCTAAACCACATTATTTTCCATTACTAGTGATCTATTTAAACATTAATTGCAAGGGTTAGAGGGCCGTACAATCCATCAAAGGCTCTAAATTCTTGAAACATCCCATTTATCAAGATGTGCTAGAAAAGCTAATCACAGTACACGTTTCTTCATCATTCTTTGACATACATAATTAATTGTGTTTACTATGTGAAAATCCATTTTTTATACCAAATGGTATGAGTAATTTTAAAATTATAATAAATTTACCAAACTTATAGCAGACTAAAATGCTTTCAGAAGACTTTTCCCAATTTATTTATACATATAAATACATAATATCAAAAAAATCTACATGACATCAAAAAGCCTATATAATATCTAAGAGCACATTATTATCCATTTTTTCTTTTTAAAAAAAGTTTGTTCTGCAATATAACAGCACAGTTATCATTCCATACATATTTTCTCTTCAGTAACATGCAAGACAGTTGTCAAACAGAACACAAAATCAGGAAGGAAGTTTACTATCATCTTTTTTACTCCTCCCGCTCAATTTCTCCTCCTCCTTAAGTGAATGATTCCTTCAACTAAGTGCGGATTTTCCTGCACACACACAGGGACACCTAGTGGCAAAATCTCCCTTCTAGGAAGACCCGGAGGAGCCACCAGTGGTATGAAATTCAGATCACACCAAGTAGCCAAACATGCAAATTCAGTTCACTCTGAGGCTTTTGCACTTTTACTGGAGCAAGTTTACTTACTTAAAAAGACAAAACAGAAGAAAATATTCCTCACTTTCCTTTAATGCGTCATAACACAGTTATAGTGCCTCTTGGGTAGAATCGTAAAATAATAGATTGATTTTTGATTATCACTTTGTAAATAAATTTTCATATTTATTTTAAGTAAGGACAAAGCTGGTAAGAATCAGCCTGTGAATATATGTACATAAATATGTGAACCTGACACATGTATTATGGTTATACTTTGTAAATATGTGGTTAAATATATTTCGTAGAAATGCATAGGAGTAGCTTTGTTTTCTTGAGGAAGTCAGATTAAGGATTTTATTATTATATTAATTACTGTGTGTTCAAATAGATTAAAAAAAAAAAATTAAATGGCAAAACATAAAGCTAAGCACCTGCATCCACTTAAAGTTATGCAGGGTAAACTTTACAAATATATAAATGGATATATGAATATACATATATATAGTCTTACGTATCATTTACAGAGCCTAAATCCAGTATTGAGAAACCATTAAGCCTACCAAAGTTCTTGCTGGGTACGTTCATGTGCCTCAAGGATCAACACTTCTTACTGTATTTCTTGCAGCAATCTTTTTCAAAGACATTTGAAATTACATTAGTGCTGTCTGTTACTACTAAATCACTTGGAAGTCTAATTTATACATAATCTCCGATTTTCAATTTCTGACTTCCCCCGCTTTTGTTACTTGTGAGGAACAGTTCATTAGACATTCTCATGGGATGCTTAACTTCCCCAAAGTGAACAAGGATGAAACAGGTCAGTCACTGCGTTTGAGGCATACTATGCTGATCATATCATACTGATAATCAAATTTCTGTGAACTAATGTGGTGTAGAAATTTTAAGCCTGCTCCTTCTATTGAATGTTTTAATCATTAAGGCAAAAACCACCTGGTAGTTCTCTGAGTTTCTCCTGTTTAATCTGTTTTGCTTAGTGTAAGAAAATTAAAGCAGAAAGAAAAGAATAGCCTAATAGATTTGTACCTTAAGGTTAGCCCTGTATGCAAGGATATTAATAAACCTCTTCTCCTACTACACAGTTTCCACCAGAAAAACTAAGAAGCTATCCCAGAGGAAGTGTTCAGATCCAGAAGAAATCAGAATCCTTTTATTTCAGTTATTATGGATAGATAAGGTACCTTACATTCGACATATTTTACATGAACTAATTTTAATTATTTGATAATCCTAAGTATAGCAAGGAGATAAGAGAAATGAAAAGTCAGAGCTAGTGTATAATGACAGAAGAATTTAGGAAATTTCAGAGAGATTTTTTTCAGTTTGCCACTTAATCCATTCCATGTCCTACTGAAAATGCTGAAAATTTAGCTAGCATTTTTGAGATAACGAAACTAAATTTAATTTGATTTTCATAAGTAGTAATAGAAGTAAGTATATTGCTGAAAGGGACTATCTACATTTCTATTTCCTCACCGTTGAGAGTTACAATATACTAAATAATTAGTTTAAAAAAAAAATAGAGATCTATAGAAGTTTTAGTCGGGATGGTATTTCCCACAGACTCAAAACCTTTTATTTGCAGTAAAGAACAAAAGTCAAACCTCAAATCTTCCTTGGGGAAAAAGAAAAAAGGGAGGAAGAGGAGAAAAAAGGGCACTGTCAGTGGTCTGTGGAGACCCCCTCAATAGGAGGCAATATGGTCGAAATTCTTTGCAGAATGTTCTAGGAGTTACAGCATGTCCACTACACAAAGCAGAAGAAAAGAAAGAAAGAAATTAACATAACGCAGAATCTAAATTATACAATAAAGAGAGAAAACATCCTACCTGACCTGAGAGCCTGCAGTAAGCCCTCAGGCAGAGAAGAGATACAGTATAAGTGTAGAAAAAAACATATTCCAACTTCTTCAAAAAGCCCTTTTCTTTCCAACTTGCCACAAATGTCCCTTTTCTAACAGGAATTGTCTCATTCAATCACACAGTTTTTATTTTCCAGTTCTATTTTAAAAAACGTTGTTGTCCTGATTACCTATTTGGAAGACCTTTCCAGTCATAAAAAGTCAGTAAACTTCTTCCTTTTCCCAGGTTTTATAATCAATATATAAGCATTTGATGGCATGTCAACATCCCTCTTTGGTTCAAATACATTCTGTTTTGGGTTTTTGGTTTGTTTTTTTTTTTTTCAGCATTTAAGTAAAAATGCATTAGTAAGGACTCATATGTCCTTTCAATATCTATTTGGCTATGTATTTCATTTTTTTAATCTCTCTTCTGTAGACACATTTTCCATGTCCTAATTACTATATCTTCTTCCTGATCTTTAGACTTCATTTTAGTATCTTCTTTGAATGTATGAGTAGAACCATGCATAATACAGCAGGAATTCATGAAAAAGCACATCCTTTACAATACTAATAATGCCTTCTTACCTATTATGACATCCTGCCTAATACATCATAGAATCACATTTTTCTTTTCCCTTTATATAAGTACTTTATTTATAATAGCAACCTATAACCCCTTTCTGATTGACTACTAGCTTTAAATTTCTGGAGTTTTTTTACAGACTTGGATCTCCCCAGTTTACAGCAAAAGTTTTAATTCATGAGTTTATAGAATACATTATTCAATTTCACATTACTTCTGATTAGCCTTGACCAAAAGAAAGCAATATATAGATACACATGAATTGACTTTAGAAATACTGACATGTTAAAATATAGAAAAGACTACAATTTTAAAATATTTACATAGTATATATGTGTATATATATATTTGCATATATACATATATATCTCAACACATCTGTTTCTCAGAAAGACCTCTAATTTTGCCTAAAAATCCTGTCCAGACTCACTTAACTTATACCTTTAAATCAGTGCTATGTGTGTTACAAAGGAGCTGATCCTTTCAGTATTTTAGGACATAAAACTGCTGGACCACATGCTTGTGCCATGATACACTGAGGATGTGATTTCTCTTGCCCTAGTCCTACTTTCACTAGACACAAAAATTTACATATACTCTTACCAGAAACAGAGGCAACTTTTCTGGTACCTACTTAGTCTTGGCGTATTTTATTCTTAATGTCCACCTCATCATTTAACAACCATCCCACTTCTTAAGGTCTCATTTTAGTTACATTGCTTAAGAAGTTTCTACTTTATTTCAGGTTTCTGTGCAAGATTTGGTTTAAAAAGGTTTCTGACCACTCTCAGTTTGGTTTTATGCCTTTGAACTATTGATGCAGATTTCTTCTTGCTAATCAATCTCTCTTTTCATTCTCTTTAGGTTTTGTGCTTACTCTTAATAACTTGCTTAAGGCTTTTCCTTCTGGGAACTCTTTTTCCAGTTTAGGTGGGCTATTTTGTTTCTCCCCTTCTCCTCCACTGTATTCAATAATATTTGCTTTTTTTACATAAAGTAGCATCTGTCTTATCTTCTTCCAGTACTCACTAAAGTTTTTTTATTTCTGAGTTTGCCTTTCTGAAACACTGAGCTGCAGTTACAGACCCTTCACATTCTTCTGTCTTGAAACTTCACATGAAGTACAAAAGTGCAAAACCATTATATTTAGGATTACTTTCTATAATTACTTTATCCTGCAGATCCTATGATTTACTAAAATTTCATCTTTGTCCCTTGCAATATCTGTTCCATAAAATAAGGTATCCTCTATCATGTTCAAATTCATGTCATCCCCAGCAACATTGGTTGAACTCTTTGCTGATGCTTGCCCATAAGAAATCACACAAATCTGCATGATCACACAGTCTCAACTTTAGCTTTATTTCCCCCCATATTTGTAGGCATTACTTTCCAGCTCAAATCTGTACCAGTAGATTCATAATAGATTGCATCCCTAATAAATACTTTTCCTACCTTTTGCTCAAGGATTTTCATTCAAGTGGACTCTATCTCATCTTCACCCTCAAATTTATTTTTTATTGCTTTATTTTATGGTTAACAGTCTTCACTCCTTAATATGATTTACTGCATTAACATGAAATTATTTCAACATTTTCTTTGTCCTTCATAAAGAGTGTCTATCCTTCTTTTCCAATATAATTCATTCAACAAGTATCAAACCTCCAAATTCTTGTTTTCCCATGCCTGATTCCACATGCTAGATCAACTGTTCCTGCCAATGTTACCAGTTGAAGTACTATAGAAGGAGGGTAGAGCTGAACACTTACAAGTGCACACATGCCTTATATGCTTCTGTTGAACTATCTTTACTCTTGCTCCATCCTTACTCAGGTCCTTCTAATTATACTCCATATGAGGATTATATAAATTATTTCCATCTTTCTTCATGAATATTTCAGTTTAAAGGAGTTTAGGGTTTTCCAGTTTAATGAAAGGCAGATGAAAAATAAATTACCAAGAGGCAACACAATAATAATAATAATAATAATAATAATAATAATAATTTCATAAATTTAGCATCATTTACTGTTTGATGTTCTTGCTTTGGTTTAAAATGACAGTTCTAGTTCAAATATTCAGATATAACTTTTCACTGCCAGAAATACTTTTGGACTAAGAATAAGAATGAATGGAACAACAGCATGATACTTCTACACTAATAACTATTTAAATCTCCCACATGCTACTAAAACCATTTAGCAGTCTAAAAACTTGAAAGTAAGACTTTACTAAATCAAACTTTCTACTTGTAATGCTTTTTAATATCTCACTAGTACAGGATGAGGAAAATTAAACTGAAATATATCTACAATGTTGACTTTAACATGATAGCTTTTAGCATTATTTCAGACTTATTAAATGTCAACTTCTCCAAAACTGTTTTAAGAAGGAGTTAGGCTCAGCCTAGCTGATAAGGTTATGTAAAATATCTTTCTCTGTTATGAATAAAAAAATNGCATTTAAGTAAAAATGCATTAGTAAGGACTCATATGTCCTTTCAATATCTATTTGGCTATGTATTTCATTTTTTTAATCTCTCTTCTGTAGACACATTTTCCATGTCCTAATTACTATATCTTCTTCCTGATCTTTAGACTTCATTTTAGTATCTTCTTTGAATGTATGAGTAGAACCATGCATAATACAGCAGGAATTCATGAAAAAGCACATCCTTTACAATACTAATAATGCCTTCTTACCTATTATGACATCCTGCCTAATACATCATAGAATCACATTTTTCTTTTCCCTTTATATAAGTACTTTATTTATAATAGCAACCTATAACCCCTTTCTGATTGACTACTAGCTTTAAATTTCTGGAGTTTTTTTACAGACTTGGATCTCCCCAGTTTACAGCAAAAGTTTTAATTCATGAGTTTATAGAATACATTATTCAATTTCACATTACTTCTGATTAGCCTTGACCAAAAGAAAGCAATATATAGATACACATGAATTGACTTTAGAAATACTGACATGTTAAAATATAGAAAAGACTACAATTTTAAAATATTTACATAGTATATATGTGTATATATATATTTGCATATATACATATATATCTCAACACATCTGTTTCTCAGAAAGACCTCTAATTTTGCCTAAAAATCCTGTCCAGACTCACTTAACTTATACCTTTAAATCAGTGCTATGTGTGTTACAAAGGAGCTGATCCTTTCAGTATTTTAGGACATAAAACTGCTGGACCACATGCTTGTGCCATGATACACTGAGGATGTGATTTCTCTTGCCCTAGTCCTACTTTCACTAGACACAAAAATTTACATATACTCTTACCAGAAACAGAGGCAACTTTTCTGGTACCTACTTAGTCTTGGCGTATTTTATTCTTAATGTCCACCTCATCATTTAACAACCATCCCACTTCTTAAGGTCTCATTTTAGTTACATTGCTTAAGAAGTTTCTACTTTATTTCAGGTTTCTGTGCAAGATTTGGTTTAAAAAGGTTTCTGACCACTCTCAGTTTGGTTTTATGCCTTTGAACTATTGATGCAGATTTCTTCTTGCTAATCAATCTCTCTTTTCATTCTCTTTAGGTTTTGTGCTTACTCTTAATAACTTGCTTAAGGCTTTTCCTTCTGGGAACTCTTTTTCCAGTTTAGGTGGGCTATTTTGTTTCTCCCCTTCTCCTCCACTGTATTCAATAATATTTGCTTTTTTTACATAAAGTAGCATCTGTCTTATCTTCTTCCAGTACTCACTAAAGTTTTTTTATTTCTGAGTTTGCCTTTCTGAAACACTGAGCTGCAGTTACAGACCCTTCACATTCTTCTGTCTTGAAACTTCACATGAAGTACAAAAGTGCAAAACCATTATATTTAGGATTACTTTCTATAATTACTTTATCCTGCAGATCCTATGATTTACTAAAATTTCATCTTTGTCCCTTGCAATATCTGTTCCATAAAATAAGGTATCCTCTATCATGTTCAAATTCATGTCATCCCCAGCAACATTGGTTGAACTCTTTGCTGATGCTTGCCCATAAGAAATCACACAAATCTGCATGATCACACAGTCTCAACTTTAGCTTTATTTCCCCCCATATTTGTAGGCATTACTTTCCAGCTCAAATCTGTACCAGTAGATTCATAATAGATTGCATCCCTAATAAATACTTTTCCTACCTTTTGCTCAAGGATTTTCATTCAAGTGGACTCTATCTCATCTTCACCCTCAAATTTATTTTTTATTGCTTTATTTTATGGTTAACAGTCTTCACTCCTTAATATGATTTACTGCATTAACATGAAATTATTTCAACATTTTCTTTGTCCTTCATAAAGAGTGTCTATCCTTCTTTTCCAATATAATTCATTCAACAAGTNCTTTTTAATATCTCACTAGTACAGGATGAGGAAAATTAAACTGAAATATATCTACAATGTTGACTTTAACATGATAGCTTTTAGCATTATTTCAGACTTATTAAATGTCAACTTCTCCAAAACTGTTTTAAGAAGGAGTTAGGCTCAGCCTAGCTGATAAGGTTATGTAAAATATCTTTCTCTGTTATGAATAAAAAAAAATATTTATGTGTGTCTAATTTTGTGTGTCAGAGAGAAAAATAGCATAGAAACACAGGCAGATGCTATAAATATGACAGGTCTAAAAAATGTAAGCATATATGGATAGAATCCCATATATTCAAAATGCAGAACTATTAATTCAAAGGAAAGATATTTTTCAAAAATATTGAGGCCATAAGAAACTCCTGTAAGACATCTCTGTTTAGTATCTGTGATTTTTTTTTTTTTGTTCCACTATGATAAATTCCATGCTGCATATTAAAAAAGCTTAAAAGATTGTNCAGTTTACAGCAAAAGTTTTAATTCATGAGTTTATAGAATACATTATTCAATTTCACATTACTTCTGATTAGCCTTGACCAAAAGAAAGCAATATATAGATACACATGAATTGACTTTAGAAATACTGACATGTTAAAATATAGAAAAGACTACAATTTTAAAATATTTACATAGTATATATGTGTATATATATATTTGCATATATATATATATATCTCAACACATCTGTTTCTCAGAAAGACCTCTAATTTTGCCTAAAAATCCTGTCCAGACTCACTTAACTTATACCTTTAAATCAGTGCTATGTGTGTTACAAAGGAGCTGATCCTTTCAGTATTTTAGGACATAAAACTGCTGGACCACATGCTTGTGCCATGATACACTGAGGATGTGATTTCTCTTGCCCTAGTCCTACTTTCACTAGACACAAAAATTTACATATACTCTTACCAGAAACAGAGGCAACTTTTCTGGTACCTACTTAGTCTTGGCGTATTTTATTCTTAATGTCCACCTCATCATTTAACAACCATCCCACTTCTTAAGGTCTCATTTTAGTTACATTGCTTAAGAAGTTTCTACTTTATTTCAGGTTTCTGTGCAAGATTTGGTTTAAAAAGGTTTCTGACCACTCTCAGTTTGGTTTTATGCCTTTGAACTATTGATGCAGATTTCTTCTTGCTAATCAATCTCTCTTTTCATTCTCTTTAGGTTTTGTGCTTACTCTTAATAACTTGCTTAAGGCTTTTCCTTCTGGGAACTCTTTTTCCAGTTTAGGTGGGCTATTTTGTTTCTCCCCTTCTCCTCCACTGTATTCAATAATATTTGCTTTTTTTACATAAAGTA
Source organism: Donacobius atricapilla (assembly GCA_013397315.1). Classification (NCBI taxonomy): domain Eukaryota; kingdom Metazoa; phylum Chordata; class Aves; order Passeriformes; family Mimidae; genus Donacobius; species Donacobius atricapilla. The sequence continues at coordinate 123,570 of WBMY01009014.1, forward strand.
GCATCTGTCTTATCTTCTTCCAGTACTCACTAAAGTTTTTTTATTTCTGAGTTTGCCTTTCTGAAACACTGAGCTGCAGTTACAGACCCTTCACATTCTTCTGTCTTGAAACTTCACATGAAGTACAAAAGTGCAAAACCATTATATTTAGGATTACTTTCTATAATTACTTTATCCTGCAGATCCTATGATTTACTAAAATTTCATCTTTGTCCCTTGCAATATCTGTTCCATAAAATAAGGTATCCTCTATCATGTTCAAATTCATGTCATCCCCAGCAACATTGGTTGAACTCTTTGCTGATGCTTGCCCATAAGAAATCACACAAATCTGCATGATCACACAGTCTCAACTTTAGCTTTATTTCCCCCCATATTTGTAGGCATTACTTTCCAGCTCAAATCTGTACCAGTAGATTCATAATAGATTGCATCCCTAATAAATACTTTTCCTACCTTTTGCTCAAGGATTTTCATTCAAGTGGACTCTATCTCATCTTCACCCTCAAATTTATTTTTTATTGCTTTATTTTATGGTTAACAGTCTTCACTCCTTAATATGATTTACTGCATTAACATGAAATTATTTCAACATTTTCTTTGTCCTTCATAAAGAGTGTCTATCCTTCTTTTCCAATATAATTCATTCAACAAGTATCAAACCTCCAAATTCTTGTTTTCCCATGCCTGATTCCACATGCTAGATCAACTGTTCCTGCCAATGTTACCAGTTGAAGTACTATAGAAGGAGGGTAGAGCTGAACACTTACAAGTGCACACATGCCTTATATGCTTCTGTTGAACTATCTTTACTCTTGCTCCATCCTTACTCAGGTCCTTCTAATTATACTCCATATGAGGATTATATAAATTATTTCCATCTTTCTTCATGAATATTTCAGTTTAAAGGAGTTTAGGGTTTTCCAGTTTAATGAAAGGCAGATGAAAAATAAATTACCAAGAGGCAACACAATAATAATAATAATAATAATAATAATAATAATAATTTCATAAATTTAGCATCATTTACTGTTTGATGTTCTTGCTTTGGTTTAAAATGACAGTTCTAGTTCAAATATTCAGATATAACTTTTCACTGCCAGAAATACTTTTGGACTAAGAATAAAATGAATGGAACAACAGCATGATACTTCTACACTAATAACTATTTAAATCTCCCACATGCTACTAAAACCATTTAGCAGTCTAAAAACTTGAAAGTAAGACTTTACTAAATCAAACTTTCTACTTGTAATGCTTTTTAATATCTCACTAGTACAGGATGAGGAAAATTAAACTGAAATATATCTACAATGTTGACTTTAACATGATAGCTTTTAGCATTATTTCAGACTTATTAAATGTCAACTTCTCCAAAACTGTTTTAAGAAGGAGTTAGGCTCAGCCTAGCTGATAAGGTTATGTAAAATATCTTTCTCTGTTATGAATAAAAAAATATTTATGTGTGTCTAATTTTGTGTGTCAGAGAGAAAAATAGCATAGAAACACAGGCAGATGCTATAAATATGACAGGTCTAAAAAATGTAAGCATATATGGATAGAATCCCATATATTCAAAATGCAGAACTATTAATTCAAAGGAAAGATATTTTTCAAAAATATTGAGGCCATAAGAAACTCCTGTAAGACATCTCTGTTTAGTATCTGTGATTTTTTTTTTTTTTGTTCCACTATGATAAATTCCATGCTGCATATTAAAAAAGCTTAAAAGATTGTATGTAGGGGGGAAAAAAAGTGTATGGGGTATGGTTCGGTATTTTTTCCTGACTGAAAGTAGCACCTAGGAACACAACCATAAGCTTTTCAAAACCTTTGACTGAATTAACTGGGTTTGCATTGAAACAGGAAAGCCAGTGATCCTTCAAAAATATAAGTATGTACTTTGTCCCAATGAGAAGAGTTCCAAGAGCTTCACCAAGGTCAGGAAAATTACCTAGTCCATATAAGAAATTTGACTTCCATCCAAATACCAGATCTTGCTTATTTCAGGCCTGGGGAAACAAGATTTGAGTCACACTCCTTTTATGTTTGCAGAGAAGATGAATATGCCTTTTAGGGAAGGCTGAGCATTACAAAAGAAGATGATTTTTTTACGATAATTTTTGGGCTTAGCATGTGGGGATGTTAATATATGAGCTAACAGAGGTCTGCTGAAGATACAGATGTGCAGAAATCACATACTACAGACAGAGTATTGCTCAGTGCTTACACTCGTACAGGAAAAACAGAGGGACAAATACATCTAGCATTACCTTCGAGTTAAAGCTGGATTCCAAGCTCTGTGCTGTGCACGTGGGGTGTACTCCGTGTGTTTCTGTGTGCATAACACCTATTAGACCCAGTGCTACAATCTAGACAGCACACAACAGCAATTAATACACAAATGTGAACATGCGCACATCCTTGCACGTAAGCAATTATGTCTTCCCTAGCTTAATCTTTTCTTTTTCTTTTTTTTTTTTTAAGATCAGCCATACACGCAATTTTGCCAAAAATAAAACCCGAAATTTAATCGGAAAAAAAAAAAATCATCTCCAGAGTTACAGGCAGCCTT
>WBMY01009014.1:127291-175768 GCA_013397315.1 Donacobius atricapilla
TCTGAACCTCTGTAGGGAGCTGGCGAACAGCAGCACACAGTCATCACAGAGGGGTTTCCAGGGCGGGATTGCAACCTTGCATATAGCCAGCTACAACTTTATTTTCTTTACCTCCCATCCCCCGCCTTTTTTTAATTTTTTTTTTTTTTTTTGGCAGAGAAAGGGAAAGGGGAAAGGAAGAGGGAGGGAAAATTGTATTTGCCTCCTTTGCTAACAGTAATTGAATTAAAGTTGTAAAATGCCTGGGAGTTTAACACTGACCGGGCAGGTTTTCAATAGGTTGTCATTGTGGGGTTTTTTTTTCTTCTCTGGAGAACTGTTGGTTAATGGATGAATGGATCTGATCGAGCTGAGAAAAAATATTCTTGATGCATGCCTTTGAGTAAGATTTCTGCTGCCTTTATGCGGTGAAGCCTTTTTGCTTTGAGTAATTCCGATCCAGTTGACGTCTGGTCAGAATTAGAGAGATTCACGGAGACTTCCGATTTCTTGCTGCATGATTGCCTTTGCTGCAAGTGCTAGTTTTGCAGCCTTGAACCTGATGCCACAGGAGATGTCTTGCAGTACTGAGACTTCTCGTTTTTTAGGATGCGTTCCTCCAAACCAGAGTTGTGTCATGAGGATTGGAGCTCTGAGGTGGATGATATAAAATGCAAGCCTGCTCCAAGATCCCAGCATTTAAGCCTGATGATTTATTAGTCTTCCCCTACCAACACACAAAATGCATTTATTTTCCCTATTCATATTGCTTTTAGACTAGTAGAAGTAGAAGAAAGCCACGAGGAGTCAGGAAGACTGCAAAAAAGGAATGGATTTGTTTCCAGCTAGGTGTAATCCGGGCATTAAATTACTGACATAGGTCAATGGTAGGGTTTCCCTTCTACCCTCCTTGGCTTTTTATCAGCCTGGGTGTCTTCTCCCCTAAAGGATGAAGAGCACTGACAGCCATCGCTGCTTATAATCAGTAACTCTGATGTTTGGAGTGTTGGCAATGAGATATTTTCATGAGACCTATTTAGATCTCTCCACTTCTACCAGGCTAGTTTTGCAGAACATTGGGAATAAGCGCTATGTCAGATATGGATGAGACTCCGAGGATGACCTGCATGTTTTACATTTTTCACAAATTTTGGGTGAGTGGTTAAAACATTTCTTTTCAGACTATGCATGTGTGTGTGTGAGAGAGAGAACAGACTTCTGCTTGAAATGAGCTCTGTTACATTGTGTACAACTTGGGAGGGGATCAAATGTCAATTAATATTATTTGCTTCTGTAAAGATACAAAATTTCCGTAATTGAAGAGAGCTGTTAAGTGCACTGAAGTAGGAGGTTAATGTATTTAATCTCATTACAGAAGAATTCCTGCACAAAAGTCATCTGGGGGTGTGTGTGTGTGCATGTGTGTGCCCATGTGTGCATGTCTGTGTGGGTGGGTGTGTGCTTTGTAAATGTATAGCTAGGAAAAAAACCACCAACATAAAAGAGTTTTAAGAAATGTGTGATGTGGAGAATGTGTCAGTATTGCCTCTGTTGAATTAAGATGCCATTTTCAGCACTGAGCATTTTTCTTTGGATTCCTACCATGGTATTTCTACCACCAGTTAAAAATCAGGGTAAAAGGAGGGGAAGACCTTGGTGCACTGGTTCAGCAGGGAGGTTCCGAAGGGAAGAGGGAGCTGGGTAATAGGGGAGGTGGGAAACCTTGTAAAATGGTGTTTCTTTTCTCTTAAATTAGGAATGTGAAACTGAACTGACAGCCATTTTATGTATATTTATGGGGCTGGTTGTGAAAAGGAAATCCAAAGAAGCATTGAAATTCACCCCACACCAACAGAACCAGAACAATTCCTACTGTGACCTCACCTTTTTATGCACCATAGGCATTTGACTTGCGAGGAGTTGCCTATCAACCCTTTAATCAAGGCATGTCATCCAGTTTCCAAAAGTGTGGGAATTATAAGTGACAGAAGGGGTTTTTTTTTGGTTGGTGGACAATCCGTTCTCTACCCTGCTGAAGACATATATAAAGTTTGTTTCCATTTCTAATGTTATGGGGCTACCCTGTTATGCAACTTTCTTTTTTTTTCTCCTTATCCTTACAGGAAATAAGATGTATGCTTGCTGCTCTACAGTAACTTTGGAACAGGACCTCAACAAAAAAATGCATATCTGGATGCTGCAGACGATTGCATTTGCTTTAACATCGCTAGTCCTTTCCTGGGCAGAAAGCATCGAGTATTATGGGGAAATCTGTGATAATGCGTGTCCTTGTGAGGAAAAGGACAGCATCTTAACAGTGAGCTGTGAAAACAGAGGGATCATCAGCCTTTTTGAGATCAGTCCACCAAGGTTCCCTGTTTACCATCTCTTGTTGTCTGGGAACCTTTTGAACAGGCTGTACCCGAACCAGTTTATCAATTACACGGGGGCTTCGATTTTGCATCTGGGGAGCAATGACATACAAGACATCGAAACTGGGGCCTTTCATGGTCTGAGAGGTTTAAGGAGGCTGCACTTGAACAACAACAAGTTGGAACTTTTACGGGATGACACTTTCCTTGGGCTAGAGAGTTTGGAATACCTACAGGTCGATTATAATTATATTAGCATCATTGAACCCAATGCCTTCAGCAAACTGCATTTGTTGCAGGTGCTGATTCTCAATGATAACCTCCTCTCCAGTTTGCCCAACAACCTTTTCCGTTTTGTGCCCTTAACTCACCTGGACCTGAGGGGTAACCGGCTGAAGCTGTTGCCCTATGTGGGCCTCCTGCAGCACATGGATAAAGTGGTGGAGCTGCAGCTGGAGGAAAACCCCTGGAATTGCTCTTGTGAGTTGATTGCTCTAAAGGATTGGCTGGACAGTATCTCATACTCTGCTCTGGTGGGAGACGTGGTTTGCGAGACCCCTTTCCGCTTACATGGTCGAGACTTGGATGAAGTCTCTAAGCAGGAGCTTTGCCCCAGGAGGCTCATCTCGGATTATGAAATGAGACCTCAGACACCATTGAGCACTACAGGGTATTTCCACACAACCCCGGCCTCAGTCAACTCCGTGGCCACTTCTTCTTCAGCTGTTTACAAATCTCCCTTGAAGCCCCCCAAAGGGACCCGCCAACCCAACAAGACAAGGGTGCGCCCCACCTCCCGCCTACCCTCAAAAGACCTGGGATACAGCAACTATGGCCCCAGCATTGCCTACCAGACCAAATCCCCGGTGCCTTTGGAGTGCCCCACTGCCTGCACTTGCAACTTGCAGATTTCTGACCTGGGCCTCAATGTCAATTGTCAGGAGAGGAAGATTGAGAGCATTTCTGAACTGCAGCCCAAACCCTATAATCCTAAGAAGATGTATTTGACGGAAAACTACATTGCGCTGGTACGCAGGGCAGATTTTGTGGATGCCACTGGTCTGGATTTGCTGCATCTGGGCAATAATAGGATCTCGGTCATTCAGGACCGGGCTTTTGGGGATTTAACTAATTTGCGAAGGCTGTACCTGAATGGGAACCGGATCGAGCGGCTGAGCCCAGAGCTGTTCTATGGACTGCAAAGCCTTCAGTACCTCTTCCTGCAGTACAACGTCATCCGGGAGATAGAGGCAGGCACCTTTGAATCTGTCCCCAACCTTCAGCTCTTGTTTTTGAACAACAATCTGCTGAGGTCTTTGCCAGGGAACATTTTTTCTGGTCTGTCTCTCTACAGGCTGAGCCTGCGGAGCAACCACTTCTCCTACCTGCCAGTGAGCGGGGTGCTGGACCAGCTGAAATCCTTGCTACAGATCGACCTGCACGAGAACCCCTGGGACTGCACCTGCGACGTGGTGGGCATGAAGCTGTGGCTGGAACAGCTCAACACCGGTGTCCTGGTGGACCAGGTTATCTGCGAGTCCCCTAAGAAGTTTGCGCAGAGCGACATGCGGGCCGTCCGGGCGGAGCTGCTGTGCCCCGACTACTCGGACATCGTCGTCTCCACGCCCACGCCGTCCCCGGGCCAGCTGCCGGCCAGGACCACCCCCTCCTCCTCCACCGTGCGCCTCAACGGAACGGCGGCGGCGGGCGGCTCCGCGCCCGCGGGCGGCGCGGGCGGCGGCAGCTCCTCGGTGCCGCTCTCGGTGCTGATCCTCAGCCTGCTGCTCGTCTTCATCATGTCCGTCTTCGTGGCGGCGGGGCTCTTCGTCCTGGTGATGAAGCGGCGCAAGAAGGGCCAGGGCGACCACGCCAGCGCCAACAACTCCGACGTGAGCTCCTTCAACNAGCAGTACTTGCACCCGGGGCCGGGGGACGCCAGGCTCCGGGAGACGGTGCTCTACAGCCCCCCGAGTACTGTCTATGTAGAGCCCAACAGGAACGAGTATCTGGAGCTAAAAGCAAAACTAAACACAGAGCCGGACTACCTCGAAGTGCTGGAAAAACAGACCACATTCAGCCAGTTCTGAGAAACAGCCCCCCCTGCCCCCCGTCCCCTCGCCAGTCTCAGCAGCTCCTTCTCTAGAGTATTTGTATTTAACAACCACACGCAAAACAAAGAAACGTAAATGCTGACCTCCCTACACACACACACCTCTCTCCCCGCCTCTTTCCCCCCCCCCTTTAATTCATTTTATTGTAGGGTGAAGTGCCTTGGCACAGGACTTTTCAGCTTCGGGGAATGATTCTGAAAGGGTGTGCTGTTCAGTTAGGTTTGGTTTTGGGTTTTTTTTTCTCTGTTACTGCATTTGGAAGTCGGAAACCACCTATTGTGTAAAACGGGCACAACACTGGCATTGTGCGGGTGTCCATGTGTGTTTGGTGAAGGTGGCAGGAGATTTCATGGTTTCTTGTCAGGTCACATTCAGGTCGTGCTTTTTTTTTTTTCCCTCCTTTTTTTTTTATCCTCTTTTTTTTTAACAGACATTCTTTATTTTAGTTTTCTCTCTGGTTGAGGAGTATGGCGCACATTTTCCCCTTTTAGCCATGGGTGACTCTAAATGGCTTTTATGGAGAGATTAGCACACCCCGACTTTAATACAAGGTTTCCTTTTTTTAAGGATGTGTTTGTATACTTTCTGGACTTTTGAATTAAAAAAAAAATATTATGATCTTTAAAGGGATCACTGTAGATGTGGACAAATCATTAAAGAGTGCAGAGATATATGATCCATAACTGGTTAGTGAAAATAACTTATTGATGAAATAAAAAAATATTTTATTGTAGCACCTATTTTTATATGCACATTAGCATTTCTCTTTCCTTCACTATTTTAGGGCCTAATCTTGCAAATTTTTAACTCACTTGAGTATTTCTATTTGTGAAAAAAGTCCCAGCTTAGGCCTTCGTCCTGCAGGCACTTAAGCACATGAACAACTTTGCCAATGTGTGTAGTTCTGGAGACTCACTCATTGAGCAAAGTTAGTCAGAAGTCCAAAAAATTAGGATAGAGGATGGAGAATTCTAATTACAAGTGAAAAATACTGAAATGTTTAAGTGGTTTGGTTTTTTTTTTCCTTCTTTTTCCCCCAGGATGGGGTCCAAAGTCTGTGGATTGCTTTAAAGTATTGCACTACAGTGAGAGCTTTTTTCCCAAATCTGCTGTAGACCTTTTAAGTCACTATAAATAATGCCAGTTATGACCAAATCTTAACAGACAATCGGAGACATAAAATCTGATGACAATATGAAAAAAAAAATCATGTTTCTCTATTGAAAAAATGTATCTTTTAGCAACCTCCTGCTCAGGAGTCTGTTGGGCAAACTAGTGAGGGACATGTAGAAGGCATTCATTTTATCAGTAAAAAAAAATTCATTTTTGATTTGTTGGTTTCATTTTCTCTTTTTTTTTTAATTTTGTATTATTTAACCAAAATATAATGATTTTGCAACTGTTGTAGCCAGTTTTTGATTGTTTAGTTGAGTACAATTGCACTTGTACAGATCCACATGTTTACTGGCATCCTGAAAGACCAAATGATGGACTGTACACATCTCTATAAAATGTCTTTACCCCTTTGGGCAGCAGGCAATGGGAAGGATATTCATAAATACAGCATCACTGTAAGATGGGACAACTGATGTCTCATATGTATCCCAGCACATGTGATTTTTTAATAATTTCTGAATAAACACTTGGTACATATTTCAAATGTAAGATCCTGAAGTAATGAGTATCTGAACTTTAAAATTTCTGGCCAAAATAATTTGTTTGTACGTTGGATTCTCTTTACTAGAAATTAAGGCTTATCAAAAAAATTTAACGTTTCTAGTCAAAACATAGTGTGTTCTCTGTTTTTGAAACATGACGTGGTAATTACCAGCATATATAACACGGGTCAGAAAGCAACACAGTGATATATATGTTTCAACAAGATATTGAATAGGATAGTTTTATATTTACATTGTGTCTCTACTGAGGTGTTCTTTAATATATGGAAGAGGGTAAGTGATGTTTCACTTGTGTGTTCTTTCTTCATTAGGCTATTACATTTAATATTGTTTCCAGAGTTGCTCACTAGTACATCTTTTATTGCAAAAGGGCTCTGTTCTATTCTGCTTTTCCTTCCCATGTACAATCTGTCACTTTCTACAAAAACAAAGCAGTATAACTGGTCTGTTGGAATTGAAGAAAAATGTTTTCTTGGCATGTGTTCTTCCCTCTGTGCCACCCACACTGAGGAAAAAAAAAAAAAAACCTCCAAAAAACAAGCATGACTGTATTTAGCTTGGACAGTTTAGTAAGCAGAGTGTTATTTCAGTTTGAAATGCAGAGTTGAGGAGTGTTCTTTTGTCACAAGAGACATAACAAATGGCTATTCTGTTCACTGCACTCCCTCTCCTGCAGACTTCCTATTGACACCAGTGAGAGATGTGTGTGTGGCTGCCTGAGGTGCAGTTGTGGAGCCTTAACTTTGCATTTCCGTCTTTATAACTACTGCTGAAATGAGTGGCCTGGTTCTTCCATTTAAGATCAGTAGAGGCATGCTGTTGTTAAATGGGTAGAAGTAAGAAAATTTTCAGCCTCTCTGACTTCGCCAGAGAAAGGCTAGCTCAGAAAGGATTGATGGAGAAGCTCCTGCAAACTTTGTCTGTTCATGTGTATATATATCTTTCCTGTGTGATTCTAAACTCATGTTTATGAGTTTGAATAGGTGTCAGTGCAAACATAGGATGAGGTCCTTAGTGTGAAAGGTACATTTTGCATGGCATTCTGCCACAAAGAGGCAGCATCCGCAAATGAGTAAATGAGCAGGAATTGCTTGGATTTGTAAGAAATAGCTGAAAGAAATCCCTTGACATTCTGTTTATGTTTGCATTCTGACGCTGCCATTTCTGAGGTCGGTAGTACTGCTGCTTCCATGTGTTCTACATGCATTTACTAACTGCTAATGAGGGATTTTTATAATAGTCTACACTACAACCAGAACAATTAATTTAAATATTTTTGACAACTCACCTTCAGTAGGAAAAAAAACATGTTATCACTTGTGTTACTGGAGAAAAAGATTAAATGACATCAGTTACCTACAGAAAGTGCATTCCTGAAGATAAATCATTGAAAAAGAATACAGAATGAAAAATAAAATTCTTTAGTCAGTAATCNTTTAATCTAATTTTTAACAAAATGAGCTGAATTTCAAGTGGTTAATCCCAGAAGATATTGCCTGTAATTTCTAGACATTCCTACACACTGTTTGAAACACCAGATGTTATTTCAGTCCTCTCATCAGTTATATGTCTGACATAAATGCAGCTTCCACTTTGGTAGTTCTAGAGCCCACATTCTAACACTTTTTTTTTAATACATATATCTTTGCCATCCAGTATTTTAATGGTCACTTAAGGTTGTGAAAGCATGTTCAATTGATTCTGCATACTGCAGTATTTAATTTCTAAACATTTTCTTATGTTTTATTTTTTTATAAAGCTTATAGGTATTTCTTAGGGGTACTCCTTTTAGAAAAACCCCTAAGTACCTTTTTTCATATTACATAAAAATTCATTAATAAATTATTTATTATTTTTTTNGCATGACTGTATTTAGCTTGGACAGTTTAGTAAGCAGAGTGTTATTTCAGTTTGAAATGCAGAGTTGAGGAGTGTTCTTTTGTCACAAGAGACATAACAAATGGCTATTCTGTTCACTGCACTCCCTCTCCTGCAGACTTCCTATTGACACCAGTGAGAGATGTGTGTGTGGCTGCCTGAGGTGCAGTTGTGGAGCCTTAACTTTGCATTTCCGTCTTTATAACTACTGCTGAAATGAGTGGCCTGGTTCTTCCATTTAAGATCAGTAGAGGCATGCTGTTGTTAAATGGGTAGAAGTAAGAAAATTTTCAGCCTCTCTGACTTCGCCAGAGAAAGGCTAGCTCAGAAAGGATTGATGGAGAAGCTCCTGCAAACTTTGTCTGTTCATGTGTATATATATCTTTCCTGTGTGATTCTAAACTCATGTTTATGAGTTTGAATAGGTGTCAGTGCAAACATAGGATGAGGTCCTTAGTGTGAAAGGTACATTTTGCATGGCATTCTGCCACAAAGAGGCAGCATCCGCAAATGAGTAAATGAGCAGGAATTGCTTGGATTTGTAAGAAATAGCTGAAAGAAATCCCTTGACATTCTGTTTATGTTTGCATTCTGACGCTGCCATTTCTGAGGTCGGTAGTACTGCTGCTTCCATGTGTTCTACATGCATTTACTAACTGCTAATGAGGGATTTTTATAATAGTCTACACTACAACCAGAACAATTAATTTAAATATTTTTGACAACTCACCTTCAGTAGGAAAAAAAACATGTTATCACTTGTGTTACTGGAGAAAAAGATTAAATGACATCAGTTACCTACAGAAAGTGCATTCCTGAAGATAAATCATTGAAAAAGAATACAGAATGAAAAATAAAATTCTTTAGTCAGTAATCATCCTGAAACATATCTGAAGGGTCTATTTGTGAATGAAGACTTCAATGGAAGTAGGATTTCCCACTCAGTGGCTAAAGTATCATCTGTGGATAATTATTGTAAGAAAAAGTAGATGGGAATAGAAATTGGCAAAGGGAGATGTGCCTCTGATTCAAAAAGAGGATAAGAGAGAAAATAATGTGTTTGAAGAAAAACCCACCCTATTTTGAGAATTCTGAATATTATTTTAGATGAATTATCAAACTGGTTTAGGTTGGTTATTAAAGTGATATCGCCCCCCTTTTTTGGGGGGGGTTGATCAAGTCATGTTGAGCTTACTGAATCACTCATGTGGCCTCACATTTTATTTCAAATGTGCATAAGTGCATGAAATTCTGTAATGAACAACAACAAAAAAGTGGAAGAGAATTCTGATTTCTGAATGTAATTATTAGAAACAAAACATGANTTTAATACATATATCTTTGCCATCCAGTATTTTAATGGTCACTTAAGGTTGTGAAAGCATGTTCAATTGATTCTGCATACTGCAGTATTTAATTTCTAAACATTTTCTTATGTTTTATTTTTTTATAAAGCTTATAGGTATTTCTTAGGGGTACTCCTTTTAGAAAAACCCCTAAGTACCTTTTTTCATATTACATAAAAATTCATTAATAAATTATTTATTATTTTTTTAAATGGTAAAAGAACATAAAAATTAGCTTATGACCCATGACCAATGTAGAAGGTATATCTGGAAAGGCAGGAATAGCTAATTGTGGTTGTTAGAAAATATGAAGGCAAGATCCTGTGTTTTAAGGTTGTTTAGATCTCTATTTAGCTGGAGCTAAAATGTCTGACCAGCATGTTGTTTCTTACAGAAACTTAAGAGTCTGTGTAATGCATATGGTTCCCTCTCAGGGGGCAGAGTCCATTAAGGCACTACATCCTGAAGGACAGGGTAAACAAGAGCTCCTTCATTTTTAGAGGGCAGGTTTTTTTATATTGCTCAGTGTCTCCAGGGAACCTGAATAGCCTTTCATTAGGTTAAAGACTGGCATACTGAATTACAGCGTCTCCAAACCAGAGAAGAAGGCTGAAATCTTTTGCTGTCTTATGTAGAACTGCGAATACTGTTGGCACTACTGGCATTAAAGAAGAAAAATGGGGAGAGAAGAGAGAGTGAATGGCAGACAAAATTCCATAGCTGTCAGCCTTCAAACAGTTGTCACATTTCTATTGATTATTTGATTGTAGGGAGCTTGTACCTCTATTCTGCAGCATCACTTACCCTGGAAAACGTAGGACCTCAAGCTAAGGAGTGACAAGAGGATGGAGGAGTAGAGGAGTGAGGCGTTTCTGTGAGAGAAGTGGGCGGGATAGCAGCACTCTGAATGGGGCAGTCACGCTAGTTGTTTTTCCCAACCCTTCTAAGAAGCTTTGCAATATGTTTTGCTGAGAGAGACCACACAGATCTCCTTACAGTCCAGCAATACTGTCTTACATACTTGCATTTTGCCGTTTATGTAAAATAGTATCCTAATATTACAAGTCTTTGCATTTTTTTCCCTGTTCATTCATTATTCAGCTACATTTCAGAATATCTAGCAGTATGATGATACTCCAGAAATGCTAAGCACAGTTATGCTTTAGAATAATTGTTTATTCTTAAAACACTGCACAGAACAGAGACAGGACAGAAAAAAAGGCACATTTAGGTACTAGGAACAAGAGGCATCTAGTTAATTGAATATACAAAGAAATAAAGTGTAATGAAGTTTGTAATTAAATGGTTATCAAACTAACTATTTAACTTACAGCTAATGGGCCACATTCTGCTTCTAGTTATAAGTACACAACTGGATTCCGTTGACTTCAGAAACCTGCAAAACATTTACCTTGCTCTTGTGAGTTTGGCTTTTTGTCATTGAAATAAGCCATTCTCTTAGTATTTCTGTTTTGTACAGTGAAAAATTTGAATGCAGTAATGATAAACATTAGTAGTTCTGCTATGTACCTCCAAAATTAATCACATAGATTTCCAATCTGCTGACAAATTAACTGAACACTGATGTAATACGACACTGTAAAGTTTATCTTGGACTCATATTGTCCTGATTATATGGGAAGTACAGTTTACATCCACAGACATAGATGTGGCTCTTTAGAATAATGGACCTATGAACAGACAACATACCCCTATTTAATTCTGTGGACTTGGTCCCAAACATGGAATTAGATAAAATATCTATTGGTAAAAGTTGTTCCCTTTGTGGTATTTTTGCCGTGGAAGATGCAACTACTTTTTACTGCAGTTTTGCAGGCTTATATTTACAGTATTTTTAAAATTTGCAAAAAAACCCCACCCAAAACTATAGACCATGTCAAGTATAAATGATTTCTTTTTTCTGGCTGGAAACATGATTACTATTTGTATCTTCAAATTGCTATTTTGATCTTCAAAAAATGTCCGGATGAGGATAAGATAAAAGGTTGAAATAATTGTGTAGTTCAATATTTCATGTAAAAGAATATTTTTTTCTCATGATTTCAAGAGTATATCTGATTTTGTGTACCCTAGATCATTAGGACAGTTGGTAATTTTGTACCAATTCTGTGGCAAAAAGTTTATATTTGAGGAAGGGGACAAAGTATGAGGTTGCTTTTGTCAGACATCATATCAACTTTATTCAAAAATGCTTGGAGCAAAAGCACTGAGTTGAAGTCTTCACACTTGAGAGATAGAAGTTTAGTCCAATTTCTGGATTTCTGAAAACAGTGTTTAATTACCAACTAGATTATTATTTTAACCATCTGTATTTTTTATCATCTGTACTTTAAAAAATAAGCATATATGTGTGTATGTATATATGAAAGTGTATGTGTACATATATATGTCTACATGGATACATATATGTATGCCTACACTTCTATCTACCTTTATTTCTTTAATTAAATTTGTCTTTACTGTGATGTAAGAATATTTCACTGTGAGTTGTGAGGGCTTTTAAAAGGCTTGGAATGAACAAAAGTTTTTCGTAGAGCATATGTAGGAGATAAATGCTATATCCATGTAATTACCAAAAAGTCAGTCCAGTCATACTATGCTTCAACTTTTCTAATATAGTAATACAAATTTTGGGTTGGGGTTGCTAGGAACAAAAGTTTGGGCTCAAATCCAGTTTTCAACAGGCTGAATATCGATTGAGGGGCATTAATATTCCAGTATTTTAAGCCTCTACCTTTGACATAATATCATGTGGCAAAACTGGCCTGAAATTGGCTTTCTGTAAGTTTACTACTATAGCAATTTATTTGTCCGTTCAAATGGATAAATAGACACATAACAAATGCATTTTTGAGAAAGACAAGAGTTCTTGGAAAGGTCTCTCTTTTAGATATCTGAATTTTGTTTAAAAATACTGAATTCATAACAGTGTTTAATTATGCAATTAATTATTATAAGTCATGACAAAGATTTGTTCCCTTTCTAACAGCTGAACTTACGTGAGCTACTCAGTTTTTTAGTTACAACTATAATAAAGCTGTTAGTCCCAGTGGAAGTTGCTTTCTGCTGAAAATGAAAGCAGGGTTGTTCTCAGCGTTGGTGCTCTGCAGCCAGGATACAATTTTATCATTGTAAATTCTTTTTTTAAAATATGGAAAATTAAACATTTTAAAAGCATTTCCAGGTTGGCTGTTTGCTAACTTAAATTGAAAATATCATTAAATTTGTCTAGTATTTATTAATTATCCAATTATAAGTAGTTTTCTCTTTTTTTCCTTTTTTTTTTTAAGCCATACATACAACTCTTTACAGGTGATGTAATGATGTGATTACATGAATTTATGCGTAGTTATGTACAGTGCTGCACATCTGGTTAGATGACATTGGGTAACTTACAACAAACCAAAATATCTAGATTACAATATGCTTCACATTAAGCTCAAAATTCAAGAATATGTACATTTTTCCATTTTCAAATTTTTAAGAAATGCTTACACTAACATCAAAGAGCTTGAACCACTTTCAAAGAATGATTATTCTGCTGAATCATTTATTCCCAAGTATAAATATCTTCTTTTAGTGATGATGAAAAGTGCATCAAAGGAAAAATTGCCTAATCAGTATATTTGATGGTTTTGAAGGGAATGAAAATTCTCCCATTGATTTTACTTTTTTGAAAGCATGTAATGTCTTTACACTGTATGTTGTTTTCTCTTCCTGTTAGAGACTGTTTATTAGCCTGCCATGCATAAGAAAAATCCCTGCTACAAGGGTATTTCAAATCTCAGCTGGTTATAACATCTCTATCAGTTACAGCTTTGACTGTTTCTTAAGGTTGGTGGAGTTTTTGGGGTTTTTTTCAGTGATTAAATTATGCTTTGTCTTTAAGGGTGGATTTTTTTGCTTACTTCCATCCAAACATATAATGGAAGGTAGTCAATACTGGTGGTGAAAATTATTTTAAACACTGTATATTGATGGGTTATTCAAGTTTATAATATTAATATTTAAAAACAATCTAACTCTTTGAAAGAGAGTTAACGGTAACACATTTTTTATTTAATTTTGTTTCCTTGTCATTCTTTTTTCCGTACACATTACTGAATCAAACTGCCTGCCTTTGCTTTGAAGGCTGCTTTTTAAGTACAGAGCGCTGTTGTGTGCAAAAGGATCTAAGCTATTGTTCTTCTGTGTGTTTATTTCTTTTAAAGAAAAATATTGTACTCTTCTAAATAGCCATTGATTTTTTTAAGTAGAATCACATGGTCTGCATTTCTCCTCTCCTCCTCTCTTCATTCTTACATTGTGAGGCAGTGAAAAGGTGTGTTTGGTTTTGTAACTTTTTTGTAGCTTAAGCAAAATCCTCATCCTTGTCAAAGAAAATGATGTTTTAAGTAGGACTTTTTAAAAAATTCTACCTGTAGCATCATTACTGTGAAGTTGTAACACAAATACATACCTGCATAAACATGCATTTATATGTGCTTGTGTCTGGGGCACCACACAGTTCAGATTTTTTTTTTCTTTTTTTTCCTAGTCAATTTTTTTAAATGCACCTTGTCTCAGAGAGTATTTGTCATATAATTAGACAGTGCTTATATAATGAAGCTTTCCAGCAGAGTAATTGAAGTCATAAAGTGATCTCCTTATTGACAGTTTCTGATTGGTTTGAAATGTTTATTTTTAACTTTTTTGGCCTGACAAAAAATAACTTCCAACAAGTTAGTGGCAAATGTGCCATAATATCATGTTGAACAGCAGAATCTATTATTTTTATCATGCAATATATTACTTTATAAATTTTTAAATGGTAAGAATCTACTAATATATATTGTACTAACATGTACATTAATCCTCCCTTAAGAATAATTTCTCCTAAAGAATAAAAAGTTATTACTCTCTTGCAAAAAGTTTTTTCTAAAAATATGAGAAGTAGTTGAGGTAATGATTCTAAATTCACAGGTTTTTAGAGGTATAATTGAATGTATTTATGATGGGTAATATTTTTTCATCCACACCTAATTTTATACGAGTGTGTTCTACAGTTTTCGGTATATTTTATAAATCGAGTGTTATCTGTAATTAAATATTTCTTAAGACATTTTGGATTACCTAGAAGTTTTTGTTGGATTTAGTTGGGATCAGAGCTTTAATTATGGAGGAAGAAAACCTCCATCTCATTGATCTGGCTTCATACTATTTATCTTATGAGCAATTGTCCAAATAACTCAGATTTATTTTTCTTTAATGTTGAAGTATGTATTATTTTTGACTCATTTGCTGTTTAAAATTTTGAGAATTACTTACTGCTCTATATAATCATCTATGGTGAAATACCAAAAAATTCCCCACTTTGGTCTGTCAACACTATTGAACTGTAAATTGAAATTTGCAGTTACATAGTGAAACCATTTTCTTTTATGTTTGTCTTAGACTTAGGTACCCTTATCTCCATGTCTGTATGTCAATGTAAGGCCTCAGAAATGTTCAGTTAATCAAAACTCAGTATTACTTCACAACCCAAACAGAAAACGCTTTAACGCAGCAACGAAGACAAAATTTCCTAAGTAGATTTTGATTCTCTGACTACTTCCATGTGAAAATTTGATTTATGTGAGTTTTCCCATTGGGTTCCATCAGAATTTTTTGTGTTACATACTTTTACGTTTGGAATTTGGAATTTAAATATATGTCTGACACATACAGACTTACGCCAATACTTAATCTGAGTTCTGGTTTGTCCAATGTAGAAAGAAGTGTTTCTGAACATTTTGGGATTATAATTACTGTTACAAAAGTATTTTCTTCATAAGAAAAGGTATTTTATTAATTTACTCATGTAGAAAATATACAATTAGGTGTGTATATCAGCAACCATTTTGATATGTTTGAAAAGGCCTGAGGACCTTCAAACCTAAAACTAGTTCAGTTTCTGAAATGCTTACTTTTTGTTTTCTGTTGAATGTTGTTGGCTAGAAAAGGCTACTGATAATAATGTTTAATCCTAATGGCAGAAAGGTACTAGGATGGTTTATGAATATTTTTATTTATTCAGATATTTGAACTGTAAAGCTATTTATTTAAGTAGGTATAGGTTCTGAATGTCTTCAATTTGTCTTGTCTCCTAAAACAGGGTCGGGTTTTTTTAATTTGAATAGAGATTGCAGGATTTGAATGAATTATAAAGATATCAGCTGTCATTCAAACACTTCAGTAAGACTAGTTGTTTTTATTTTTGTTGTTCTTGTTTTCATTAAGCTCAGTAAAAATCAGGTCATATCTATTTTTGGGACTCACAGGGTTTTTAGGAGGTGAGTGAACCACTGCTAAGAGGCCTTGGACCTCTCCATGTTAAAACAAGTTAAATGACTACAGTGATAAAAAAGGAGCTCATTTTAGTGAGTTCATGATGTGAGAATATGGTCAATTTATATTTATCTCTGCATTTTAAATATTGAAAAGATTAACATTGTCAAAGTTGTTTATTAATACTGAGAAGGAAGCAGTTATTTGCAGGGCAGAGACTCTTAAAGCAAGTCTTTTTGTTACCAGAAGTTAAATCAAAGATTTCAATTTAACTGTCTAAATGAAGAGATGCAAAGTAAAAAACATACAGAATATAGGGTATTTAATACTTAGAATATCGCTAAAACTTAAACTTGTAAGCATTTTTTTAGATATGTGCAGCCTTTCAACCCTTGATGTCAGATTCTTATACAGAAAGGATGTTATGGCTGCAGTCAGGGCAGCAGAGTCAGAAGAGAGACAGGTATTTTGATCTATCTTATTTTATCTAATCTTTGAAGAATCGCTTTGGTTGGGTTTTTTTTTGGTTTTTTTTTTTTTCCTTCCGTTGCACAGGCATCAAAATTTTTCATGTCAGATTTGGAAATTATGGTGTCACAAAGTGTCCCAGAGCCTGGACAAATAATAATCTAGTAGCAGCATTAAAATTGCTACAGCAAACTGAAATATGAAATTAAGATATGATGTTCTGTGACCATGGGAGATATTTGTGAGAGTGCTTTGTTGACAACTAGTTGATAATTACAACTTGTATTCTTCTAACACCTTTCTTCCCAAAGGATCCTAAAGTGCCTTACAAAATTAGGGCCTGTTCCTGCCCTGATTGAAGTCAATGGGAGCACTGCCAATGGGAACAGCACTGGGCACTTAGGAAGCTAATAAAAGCTGCATTCAAACATCACTTCTGCCACTGAAATGTGTAACTGTTCAACTTACACAGCAGTACTCCCAGTGGTTTAAGACAGGAAATGAATATCATCATATACATATTGCAAATTTTAAAAAGAAAGTATGATTTTAAAGGGATACATGGTCCAGATTAATACTAGTGTTAGTAACACTGATTTTGGTTAAGATTTCTGTTTGAGTCTTCATCCAAACAGATTCTTTGTATTTTTTTTTTGAAGATCTGAACATTAGGTCTAATGACTGATAGTACTTTCATTAAAATGTTGCATACACAAATTTTGGAGCTCAGATTTGCATGGTTTTGGTGCAATAATTAAAATAATTTCAGAAAAATATAACATGGATATAAAAGTAATCTATAGTTATTGTATCCTTTTGCTGATTAGTTTTTAATTTCTACCTGAGAAAGCCTGATATTAATGTCAGTATTTTCTGTATGTTTCCATATTTGTTCAGTTTACATATTGAGCTGATTGCTGTGGTATATGGAGGATAGGATTTGATGTTTGTATACCTGAAATTCCAATTGAAATTAAGCATTATATTTTTCTTTATTTTTAATATAGGGACTTTTCATATAAAATTTTTCAGCTACAAAAATATTAAACAGCATACATAGATTAAAAAAAAAAAAACAAACATGAGACCTAATGCAAATATTTATAATACTATGAAAAGGCCTGAATTGTTTTTCACCCAGCACTTTTTTCTCAATCATTTATGTTAGTGAATGAAAAAATAATTATATTATTTAAAATTTTAAAAATTACTGCTATTTAAGAAACAGGAAAAATTAGCTCTTGGACTGTTTTGTTTGTCTCTAATCAGAGACTTTCAGGTGGGGCTGAAAAATAAACAGCTCAAAGACTAGCTAACCATCAAAAATTATCTAGTAGAATATGTAGCAAGTGAAGTCTTTGAATCAGATGAATATACATGCTGTATATTCAAAAAAAGGTTTGAGATTACAGGACTAAATAAATTCAATTCTAGTCTTACTGAATCCTAGTCTTAATAAATATTTACTAATCTGCCAGCAAAATCACAGAAGATAAAGCTTTGCAGTATTGACCAGGCAGAAATTTTCTGTATCATTCATTTGAACAATATATTTACCTTATAAAACAACACCAACAACGATGACAAAATACAATAAAAAACCCAAACAACAAACACCAAAAAAGCCCCAAAACCAACCTTACAAAATAAACCCAAAACATATATAATACCACTTTTAAAATAATATTCTCCTTTTCATTCTGTACCTGCATAAAATATTTAGTGTAGCCTGGATCATCTCTGAACAAAAAGTTCATAAAAGGAGTTTCCAAAGAAATAAAAATCTACTGTGTGCATCTGTTACATAGATGTGGCTTTCAAGTAGTTTTGAATACATGGAAGAAGGCACTCTTTTAGAATGTAATTCATTAGAAGATCTAAATCTCATTCTCTACTAGAAACACAGTATTTTACAAACTTTTGTAACAATTAGAACCTTGAAATATGCAAATTGCTAAATTTATGTGGAATGAACGAGTGCTATGTTTTCTTACCTTTCTGGCTAGAGATGTCACATCTTCTCCAATGAGAACTTGACAAAAATAATTTGGCAGAGCAGTTTCAGAAAACTAAAGAGAGATATGGGAAACAACCACTAAGGTTAACGGCCAATTAGTTTTGTTTTCTTTTGTATGTGTTTTCAAGATAAGTATTACATTTTTAATGCTTCTAATTAAATCATTATTATGTCATAAACATAGGTTACAGTATAATAATTTGACATAATGAGTTAAATTGGGGACTAAACCATCTTCACAAAGAATGAGTCATTGATGTGTGCAAGAAAAAAACCAACTGAGTCGTTAAGGATGTGAAATCTGGTGCCTGGACTTGGAGCTATTGATAAATTAAGATTGATATTGCACAGTATCTTTTAGACAGACACACGAAAAACTAAGGAAGAAGTAATTATGCAAGTGCTGATGACAGGCCAGGAGGAATTTAGCACTTCAGTTGAAAGATAGGATTAGATTTTATCCTGAGGGTAGGATTAGTGTGTGATCTCATGGTCACTTAATAGGTTTCCTGTTAGATCTTCCCTGAGGCCTGTTTTTGCAGTCCTTAGGCAGGCTAAACACCCAAAGAAATCTGTGCACTTTTGCTAAGCAAAGAAGTTTTCAATGTCCTCTGTAAACTTCAAATTATTTAATATATATATTTAATAAATAAAGGGCTAGACGACAGTTACTAAAAAGAAAATTTATGATCAAGTTTTATGCCATTAAGGATCTGGACCTAAATGACTAATGCAATACAGAGATCACACATCCATCTCATAATAGAAATAAATTAACTAGTGTCAGATTCTGCATTCTTTTCTGACTTCCACCTTGCTCAGCAAAGCATTGTAGGATCCGACCTTTAAAATCTTTTGTATTGTATTTCTTCACTAATAAATATTTTGTAAGACTTTACTGGGTGCTACAATAATTTTCATTAATTTCCATTAAACATGTTTTTATTGGCATATCTGTAACCATTACAGGAAATACCAACTTTGTAGTAGAAAGTGAGGTGAATACACCTCCTTTGTTTTCTTTTTTTCTTTTTTTCTTTTTTTTTTTGTGGGCATGCTCAATATAAAAATAAACCCACATCAATTTCTTGGGAAAGTACTATTTTTCAAATATGTTTTAGAATTTGTTAAATAAAAATCTTCCTGACAAACAAAACATGACTTTGACTAAAATAAAAAGAGTGCTATTCAACTGATCTAGTTTTATACTGAACTAAAGCCTTTGTCAAAAGCCTCAAAATTTGAACATGTATAACCAATTTCGAAAAAAGAAAAAAAAACCAACAAGATGTGTCATAAACAAATAGTTGATCTAGACTGTTAGAAACAGCTGAATGCTTTCTTACAGGATGCCCTGCTTTATACTCTAAAGTTTAGTTAATAGACTAGAGTAATTAAGATTATAAAATATACATTTTTGCACACAGCTATTGCAAGCTATAGCAATGGATTTTTTACAAATGCATTATGTTGTTTTGGCTTCAGAATAATTTATATAATTAATAATTAAATAATCCTTTAAGATTTATTTTAATAGATCTTTAAAATGCCATATTCAAAAAAAAAAGGCCAAGCAATGTTTTTAATAGAATGTTTTTAAATGGGTTATTGTCAAATAAAATGTATAATTAAAGAGCATATCTATAGAAAAAATAATGCTTTTAATAGTTAATGTATTGCTCATATTTATATTTGCATGCTCTGAAAAATTTAACTTCTGGAAATTTAATAATATCACCAGGAGCTACTTATGGGTATGTGATATCTATGTATGCTCATATATGTATATAAAAGTCTCATGTACTTAAAAGCACATTAGATCTAAATTATGCATCAAAGTACCACCATAATGTATGTGGCAATTCAACAGGGTTCTGTTTCAATGTTAGTTTCTTTTTACAATGTCAGATAGTTTTCATGGTTACTGGTATATTTTGGGGGAAAACAAACAAACAAATTAAACAAAGGAGAAAAAAACAACAAAAACAAACAAACAAACAAAAATCCAAAACCTGCAATATGCAATGAAGATTCTTTTCATTCTGACAGAGAAAAACTGTTCCTGTGGTGCTTAGGCACTTCACAAGAGAAGATTTTTTTGCAATATGATGCCTCCTGTGGTGCAGTGAGGCGTGAAGCAATACAAGAGGTAGATGGAACTGAAGAATGTCATATGAGGAGGCGCCACATCATAAGAAACATTCACAAGTGGAAGACAGCTGTTGTTATGAACTATTAAAGACATCAGCAGGGTGTTCATTTCATTCAAGGTTTCAGAAGCCTGAGATGGCATTTCCTTCTATCTTCCTCTCCCTGCTGTCTGTCCTCCTCCATCTCAAAGAAGGTCTGCTACGTCAGGTACCTTTCATCGTGGCATGCACTGAATCACAAGGGTTCTGCCACTTGTTGCCCCCTCTTTTGCCCTCAGTTAAAGATTATCTGTGACTGGGCATCACAGCACCAAAGAGAAGCTCTCATGCTTAAATGAAACGCTTCAGGTAGGATTAAAGAGAGTCAATGAGCAGACATGCTGAAAACCTACTGAAATTGCTGAAAGTGTGTATTGTTTGGAGGGAAATGCATTTATAATTTTATGCCTAGTGACATTGGAGATACCTTCAACTTAGTACAATCATAAACTATATGAATATTAAGTTTATACACAGTGACCTCTGGTTTTCAAGGATGGAGTAGAAGATGAACATAACCAAGAGAAAACTGGATTAGCAGTAACAATGCCTATTCTTATTAGACAAAGTGTTAGTCCTTAGTTGTGTACACATAACTCCTGTAACTTTAGTAGATTTTTTTACTTAAAATGTGATTAGCCATGAGTATGTTTTAACTTCTGCCAGTATATATGCACACACACACACTCAAAATAACCTGCATGTATAGGTTGCCATACTGGTTTTCTGTTATTTCTTATAGGATTATAACAGAATAGTGGCCTAAACTTTTTATGCTAAAAAACCCTTAATGGTTTATAATGCTAAAAACCCCTTAAGGCTGTGTAATCTAAAATTTATTGCATAATGATTTCCTGTGAAGATTTTTATGCAAGCTGTGGCCTTGATTTCTCCACAGGTCTTACACTGGTGAACTCTGTTGGTGTTTGTTTCTGCTCCTGATTTAGATCAGACTAAGTAAAAGGGTGCAAAGGATGTGTCCAGAGTGCATTAGTCTGCTTCTTGGGGTCAGGCACTTCAGAATAGGGAAAAAAACCCTTTAAATTTAGTTTATATTCTATGTCTGAGAAACCTCATTGGGGTTATTGTCACTTATTTAGCATGCAACATGGTTCAAAAGCAACTGACACCGAGGTCACATACAGCAGACATAAAATTTCAAAGCATAATGGAGTTCAGATTCTGAAGGGCTTTTTCAGTATAGCTACATATAATGTAAAGTGAACCCCAAAACCCCAAAACTATAGACATATAGTACTATTAATACTATCAGGAGTAATATTTTCTCAGAGGTTTACCTCATCTAAGCAGATATCAGTAATTAAACACTAGAGATTCTTCTTTATCATAATCTTTTCACTACTACAGATTCTTTAGAAAACAATACCTGCATTATCACGCGGAGGAAATGCAACTATTTTTAGGTTTGTAATTGTAGTCAAATATGAAGGAGTTTCTGAGCTTTTCATTCTGTCAGGCTCCGGTCTGTCATTTATGAAGAGCTTTTTGCTTTGGGTTGTTTGTTTTAATGTAAATGCATCTATTAAGGTATTTTAGCACTGAATGTCAAAATTATTCCATGATGACCTGCATTTAAAGACAAAATATGTGATCTCTAGCAAAGAAAAATCCTGATAGTTGCTAATTAAGGATCTTTTATTCTCTGGAAGAATGCTCTAGATAACTATTTCAATAGCTTTGTTCTCTTGTCGTTATTACACAATGTTTCTATTGCTTTCACACATTTGTTGGTATCTGCCAAGCAGAACCAAATTTAGGCTGAAGCCTGGAGGAAGATAAAAGGAAAATATATTAGGCATATGGATGACGATTTGGATGGGAAAAAAAGTGTTGACAACTTTATGCTCTTATTTTTGGTTACACAACCTATATGCCAACTTTTGTATATACACATTATGTACAATTTTAGATGTCAACCAACAGAAGTTGTATATGCAATTACACCCAGAGATTCGTATCCACCTTTTAATATTAGACATACAGTAGCTTATGTAGGAAAATGGACTCAACCAGCAGGAAAATTCAGGGCATTTGGAAAATGTGGTATTACAGTTTTGATCATTATAACAAAGTGTTAACAGTATGCTGAAAAATACTTCTTTACATCTTTTCTGAGATTAATAGAGTATCAAGTCTTCACTGCATATTGCATCTTTCTATGACACTTTTGAGATTATAAAGCTTTCCATCTGTAACAGGAATTGCATATATGTTACAAAGTATTTCAAATTGCACCACCCTTCCAAACTTTTCATTATCAGTACCCTGGAAATTTTTTCTTTACAATTATCAAGTTATTTCCTTTATAAAAGCTGCTTTATTTGGCTACCTAATTAATTCTAATTAAGAAAGTAATTTTCCTCTCAACTCTACACTTTACAGTTGATTGACATATCATATATAATTTGAGCTTTCTGTTCCTCTGTGTCAATTGGGCCTGTTGGATTGCATGGATTAATGAATGCTGAATTGTTTTTAATAGAGCTGCTAAAAAAGTACCAGAAAATATGTTCTTTCTCTCTTAGATGAATATAGCAGTTTGCTTTTTTGCCTGGCTGTCCTAAAACATTCTTATTCCCAATTCCTTTACAAATCAACTGTTGCAAAATGAAAAGAAAATCTGATCTTACTAAAATTGCAGACCTACAGTGAGTCAGATTTTCCCAGTGCTCTAAGCAGTGGTACTGCAGGCAATGTATAGTTAGAAATGAAACTGCTCTGGAAGTAAAAGTGGTTTGTGAATTCTTATTATATTCTGAAACTTCCATATCTGTGTACCATGACCTATATGGGTTTTTGTGATTACAGATTTTTATTCATTATATTTAATTGTAAATGAGAAGTGTACTTTATAATAATCAAAGTGTAAATTCTTTATTCAGGTCTGTGTGATCTGCTCAGTCATAGATCCAGAATGGCTTCATTTGATCCTTTATGAGGTAATTCACTTCATGTAGAGATGGTCTAAACTTCACGCATGAACTCACTTCCTTCTTGCTTTGAAAGTAGAGTAGTTTAGTACATAAAATCACATTAATTAGAATAGACTGTTCTCAGTAGATTCATTCTGCAAATAAAATTATTTTTTAATTAAACCTGAACATTTAACTTTAAACTAAAGACATGAAATATTCTTAAATTTCTTTCAGAAGAAGAATGGTTAGTTTCCTTTTTAAATTCTATTGCTTTTATTCAAATCACAGAATAGCACATAGATGTGAATATTAATAAAGACAGCATTCTTGGAGACTTCAGGACTGTAACAGCTCTGAATAACGAAGTACTACACAAACATTCAAGGTGGGGTTTTTTTTCAGTAACAAAGCTTCAGTCAATAAATAGGAAGTGATATTTCTTTCTAAGTTTTCAATTTTAAACCCAGAAAACACTTGTGGAAATCACAATCTGTTTGTTACATAGTAGCCAGTATATTGGGGATTATTTTTGCTGTCTAAGAATCAAGTATATTAAAAACTGGGCTACGGAGCTATTCTTGTCTGGCATAGCATGCATTAAAAGTGGTCTGTTCTCAACAGAATAGTATCTCAAGGAGTTGTCAGAACTGCCATACGCACGGTAAAATGCCTTCCCTGATGCATGAGATATATTAAACTTGTGAAGACCAGTGCTCCTTTGAATCTGTTGAAATAACTAGCTGTCAGTCACTATGGAGATTGAAGAAGAAAAAACCCCCTGGTGATACAACTTGTCACATCTTTCTCCCACCTTTCTCCCACACTTGCGCGCACATGCGTGCGCAAACATACCCACATTCCCAAAACAAAACAAGAAAATGGTGTGCTATTTCAGCTGTTTCATACAATCAAATACTGTTTTAAAAACAAACAAACAAAAAATATGAAAAACCCACCACCAAAAGAACCACACCAGCTGCCAAAAAACCCTGAAATCCAGCTATTTTTTTTTTTATTTTTATTTTTTTATACAGCTATGGACACTGTCATGTGGAAAGATTACTAAAACTAAGAAATTATTAGAGGAAAAATGTCTGCATATTTTTAACTGTATTTGAAGTACATCTTTCGTGAATGGTAGCATGTCTATATCAATTAAATAAGGAGCTATTTTGAATTGTGTATAATAATTGCAAATATTTTGAATGAAATTTTAATTTTTCTGTTGATAGTTCTGTTGATAATCTCTCTGTAACAATGTGCCTTGGTGCTGCTGTCCCAATACCATCACCTGACATACCTTTAAGCTACCTCATCCAAAATGATGCCTTAAAATGTTTATGGTCTTTCTTGAGAAACTTCTGGGCATTAAGGGAACACTGTGAAACATTTATCTTTGATATGTCATGACTACTTCAGATAGTTTCTTAGATCTAATTTCAGAATACTGACATTTAAGATGTTCCCCTGTGCAACTTGCTGAGCCATTTCCAGTACTATTGATGTTTTTACCTGAACAAAATCCCACCCTTTAATCAGTGGTACCAGTTTACTTTCCAGAGCACTTAATTGGCTAATGTGCAAAGCACACATAAATCAAATAGTAATTTAAGAATTTAATTATGCTAAAAGCACTGGTAAATTGAATAGCAAAAATGACTGGCTGCCCTGGTAGTCTTGATTCACAAAAAGAAAAAAAGGTAAATATAACAGACTCAAAGAAGTGGAAATAGCAAGACAATATGGCAGGAAGTTTTGAACTGTTAAGTTACCATGGCAGTAGAAATATCTGAAGTTTTGGCACCAATTTTTAGCAGAAAAGAGGAAACAGAACTTCTCACTAAGAAAAAATGCTCCAATTAAAATGACTCTGAAATTCTAGTATAATCAGTAGTAATAGGACACATTTTTATTAATGTATGTACATTAGGAGAAATGTACATAGCTCTAACAACCTATGTGAATATTGCATGTATTCTAATAATTTTGTGCTTGACAGTGAAAGTGTGATTATTAGAATCAGGAACATGTCATTATTTTCTAAACAGAGTAGGAAATATTGGAAAATTTTTTCTAGAAAAGAATATAGAATTATTTTGCAGTGACTGGGAAAGATTAATTTAGTTATATCTTATTAACCTCTAATTCTTACAATTTTATGATCATTTCTTATGTAATCTTTTTCAGTGAAATGGAAATATGCCTGCTGAAGACTGTGGGATTCATTATTTTAGACTCAAATCAATAATTAATATATAATATTTACTGGTATAAAAGCATTNTTAGTTTTTTAAACATTTTTATTGCTCACACATAGTTTAGTCACACAGACTGACTTCAAGCAGCTTGTATAACTGTCTAAATGTAAAGCTTATTCTTTGGTAGCTAGAAAGTAGAGTTGCTCTATTCTGTAATCTTCCAGGGAATTAATCTCAATAATTTTCCAATCTACCTCTTTGAGGATGAATGCACAGTAGAGATGCTGGTTAAATCAATTAATATTTGCCTCAGTAATGTGTGAAATTTTTAAAATATGGAATTATCCATCTAAAAATGGGAGATGAATGTAGCTTCTGTCAGGTGTTCTGTTGGTACTACTGTTTTGCTGAAATTTTTAGCCTTCTGTTTACTTACAAGTGTAGTTAGCAGGAAAAGGGTTTTTTAATGCAAGAAGTACTTACGTCAAGAAAGAACCTTTCTCTTGAGAAGTATTGATATTGCAAAAAGGGTCTTTTTGATTTTTTTCAAGAAAAGGACGTTTTCACACATAAAGGACAGATACACAAAAAGTATTTGAATATTCTTCAAATTTTATTAAAATAATTGAAGTTTAACTCATGTTGAATGCAGGCTTATATCAGACGTCATCGGTTTCCATTATGAATTTGATATCCCTCCTTGATATAAGATTAGAAAATGTTTGACTGATACTTTCCATGGAAATTAGAAGCTATGACACTGTGAACATTTTTGGAAACAGTACTTGGATAGTAATTGAATACTTATAAAAAGAAAGAGAAAAGTTTCTTTACACCATATGTCAGCACCTGGGCACTTTCACAGACTTTTAAATCTGGTCAAGGAGGATAATGACGCATTATATTTTTCTTTTTTCTTTCCTGCAGTTCTTAATATCATCATGTGAACAAGAGAATAGATCCATAACTATCATGCTGCTTCTGTCTGATATGTGTGATATCAATAATCAGAAACAATGGCTCTGCTGCAATAAGGCTGCTAAAGCAGGGGAAAAAAATTATAGTCTCCTTCATTTCTGACCAAACTTTCCCAATTATCACATGTATCTAGTTTCCCTAGGGAATACTGCCTTTTATTTGTAAGAATAGAGTGTTTCAAATTATTTTTTCCTAACTATTTCATACATTACTTTGTGTCATGACTTGATTCATAAGTTATTGATATCTGTATAAATCAGGAATAGCTGCTGTGAAGCACTGAAACAGTTCTCTAGGAGAGAATAATTAGACTGTATCTTCTGATTCATCATGTCACAGGGAAATTATGAACCAATAGCAATTTCTATTATTAGAATCACTTCTGTTCTAGTATATTTCTAATACTTCTAATAACTTCTATTACTAAAACATTTCTAAAACCCGCATTTCTCACACTGTTCCCTGAAACACCTATTTTCTGATAAAACCTAATGCTTCAACAATCTGAAAAACCCCCTCAACTCAGTTCAGCTTTAAATATTTCCTCAAAAGTGGGCCACAATGTCCCTAACCCAGAAACAAATATCTATAGTGATGAGATGTATCTGCAGAAAGTTGCTGATTTACATTATTGATTTACATTATATGAAATTATTTTTAAATAGTCAGTTTATATGTTCTGAAAGTCTTGTCAGTTTTAAGAACTCCCCCCTCCCCCCTCCAATTCAGAATAGAATAGAATAGAACAGACTAGAACTATTTTGGTTGAAAGGAACCAAATCTGACTCTCAAGTCCAACTGCCTGACCAATTCTAGGCTGACCAATTCAAATCATGTTATTAAGGACATTGGCCAAATGTCTTTTAAACACTGACAGACTTGGGGCATCAACCACCTTCCTAGGAAGTCTGTGCCAATATTACATTAAATTCCTCCTAATGTACAGAGTCTAATGTCAAGGAACAGCTCTAATGGCAGCATAGCTCTTAAAATAATTTATCTTGGTTTTTTTTTTCATTCTTTTAATTATTTTTATTTGCAAAATTTCATTAAATGTAACTTAAATTCAAAGAATTTTTTCTGTTTCATGAAGTTCTGTCATTGCTGTGTGTTTCAAGCACACATTAACAATCATACTGTTTAATGCTATAATATGCTTAACTGATTTTCATTTCCTAACATCTTGTTTGAGTTCACTCAAATATGGCTGCTAACAAGCAGGCTCTTTATTTTCCTTGTCCCACCATTTTAATTATTTATTGTTTTTAAATTAACTTAGTGTAATATTCCTGTAATCATGATTTTATTTTCCCATAGGGAGATGAAAAAATAGGTAAGCATCTAATGCCCAAGATAAAGGTATTTTGGGGTTTTTTTTAATTGTAATTATCATTTGGCTAAAAGTAAGATACTAAGAACTAAACCCTGGAATTTAATCACAGTGATAGTACTGAATTAGGTAGAAAATTAAAATGTCCATGAATAAGAAAGAATACATTTATTAGAGTACAAAGAATTTTTTTTCTCTCTCTATGATTACGAATCCAAACCAAAACAAAAATGAGGAGCACTATGTGGAGATCTACTGAGCTACCTACATTTGTATCATTAACATGAACCTAAAATGTATTTCCATCGTAAAACAGCTAGCTCTCTACAGTAGGCTTATGTAAAGTCTACATTAGGCTTATGTGCTATAGTTAATAAGATGCAACACTAAGACTTCTCCAGTCTGAAAAACCCCAATATTTTTAGGCTTTCCTTACAGGAGACAGGTGACATAGGAGATTGCTAAACCAGCTAAAAACTGTGAAGTAAGCCAAACAAGCTTCCAAAGAAAATGAAACTCTTATGGAAGAAAAACCAGATATTCAAAGAAAATATATGACATATCCATTCTGAGAAAGAAAAATGAGGTGTGCAAAGGCTTTTGAAGGTCTTCAGTACATTGTACTCAAATGCTATTCCGTTAGTATAGTAAAATATATACAGTTATTACTTTCCTGGATTTTGTTTTTTAAATGCATGAGATTTTCCCTATTAGATAATAATAATTACCTATCAAACATAAACTAAAGCATAGATGCTTTAAACAAGAAATTTAAGTTTGTGATACAGAAAAATCAAAGAGACTGAAAGAAAAATGTTGTTTTCTGTTTCAGCAGCAATCCATTTTGTCTTTAGGACTGGATTTTCCACAGGCTATATGTTGAAAAGTAAACAACACTTGCAAACTCAAAATTGAATATACTTTTAAATCCAGTTTGTAGATTCAAATATTTTATCCAGAAATCTCCTATAGAATATACTAGTACAATAAAATAATATGTAAATATGCCTAGCTTATGTATTTTAGGAAAGTAAGACAAAGGCAATTTTAAATGCGAGTGAATAGGCTGTAGAAATATTTAATTTATAGCTCTAGAAGATAATATATAACAGATCTGGGAATGCATTTAACTAATTCCACTGTGAAGAAAAAGCATAATCTGTATCAACCTTTCTTGGGGAAAAATATAAAACAGAGGGATACATATGAAAAAAAAAAATTATTTAAAGATCCATTTCATCCTCTGTTTCTGGGAAAAGGGGTCCTATGATTCTTTGAATTCATAGGATATGTAGAGTGGCAGTGTGGCTCTTTATAGTTCAATCATACCTAGACATTATCATAAATTCAGAAACATGAGCAAAAATGTAGGAAATTCTTTCCTCACTCCCTCCCAACTATCAACACAGCAGAACTGCATCTTCATCTCACTTGCATCTCAAAGAATAGATCACACCACCATTTGTGTTAGGAGCTGTATAAAGCAATTCCTGCCCTAGATAGCTTCAAGGATAAAGCATGAGATGGAGGACAGAGAAGACAGTAAAAAACCCAGAGAGGATTACTAACGTCTATTTTAAAATTTATAGAAAATTTGATTTATATGGGACTTTTAATGAGTATACAGTATTAGAACCACCAACAGTCACAGGTTTTAGAAGCTGTGAAAATTAAATGTAATTTAATATTACATTCTAATACTATTGCTATTGCTTTGGCTTTTTTCTGTAAAACAAATAAACAAACTAAACCCCTATATCCATTATTTATGGTTTTACACTAACAAATGCAAGCCCAAAGGGGAAAGAAAGCATATCTTAAAGCTAACAATGAGATAACTCAGTAATCTTTAGTTAATCAGATCCAATCTTAATTTACACAATTATCGAATTTAGGTCTTGTTTCAGGAATTAAGACCTTGGTAATATGTGTAGAATTAATTTCACTCTATGAAAAGAAGCCTTTGAGAAGTATTGCTTTACCTAATTGCAGCAGACGTACTTTTTGTAAGTTTTAGATAAAGATTATATTAGAGCATTGATGCATAGGTTGGAAAAGCTACCTGATACTTTCCTTTGCCTGTATTTATGTGATGAGTACACATTAGCACTTTAGTTAACAGCCACAGAAGTAAAAGTCTAGGAAAGAACTCCTGTAATTTAGCAGAAAGACTTAAATAAATAAATAAAACTAATTAATTGATTAATAGATAATTCTTCTATGAAATATTTCCTTCTGAGTCAGCTTGGCAAATTTAGTCACTGTGTTTTCTGTTTAGATCTGCAGTTCTGGTCAGGATAAACCTTATAAATAGACCACCCTCCAATGAAGATGCAGATATTTTCTCTCTAGTTTTTAAGACGCATTAAAATTGTCAGTTGTGTATATATCCTTTTATTTAGATCATTTTATTAGCACCTTGTTACCTTAGCCACACCAACACAAGGTCATGATTTAATGGCACTTAATATCTACACTCATTTTTATTAAAAATTTCTAATCTTTTATAAAAGGTGATAAAAATAGAAACTTGGACATGTAAAAATAAAATATTTTGTCTATAAAATATTAATGTATATTTTTTTAAGTCTTCAAAAATTATGTATCTGAGGTACATTTTTCAATTTATCTTCTTGGTAAATGTATTAGACATTGAAGTAATGTCCCGAGTAGATTGTTATGGATTATAAGTTGGTCATTTGTATTTTCAAAATCTTCAACCCTTACAATTTGTCTTCTTTATCATGCCATAAATATAGCCAAGTTGCATAGTATCACCAGAAGGAAAACTGTCATAAACTCAGGTATGGAACTAAGACTTTCATATACGATTTAACACACTGAGCTAATACTGATGTTCTAAGATCACAGAGGTAAATGCCACTAAGAAATCACCAAAATTAAAGTGTGTAGCACCTATGGGTTCACAGGAACATGCTTTTTTAGCTTGACATTAGCCGTATAAAAGTGAAGGCTCTTACCTTAAGCCAGTCTTCCTTCACAGATAGTTTAGAAAGAAAATACTTCCATCAAATGTTCATTTCATACTTGGTACAGTGTAGCAGAGTAGTGGAGATTAAAGGCAGGCATGAGAAATGTGGCTCTGTTCATGTGGATGATTATGATTAGATCTTTTGCAAATAAAATACCTAAATACTATTAATACAGTATATAATACATGCAGGTTTCACTAGAAAAATACAGGTTTGCAGTCTTTGGCTTTATAGAATTCACAGTTACACAGCAGTAAAGTAATCTGTCTTGCTACTTTAGGATTTTATCTGTATGGGACCAAATCTTAGTGCTTTTACTCACATGTCCAGAAGTGAATATTCCCCATCTTTGGGCTGGATGTACTCTGCAAGCATCTCTGTCTAGGCAGGGGGCAATCTGCTTAGATGGAAGCTGCCTGTCTCCTCTGGAGACCAACTTGCCTGGTTGGCCCAGTCTCCAGCAGCATTTTATACCTTTTTGCCGGCCAATGTGTACCAAAGTCAATTGAAATCATTGCAGCTCACCTATCCCTGGAATGCATTCATGATGTGAGCATTCAGACAGTTCCTCCTAAAATTTCCATCTCCCTGTTCTTATTTTAGGGCTAATCCCATCAGAGACAATCCCAAGGGAGAGGGTGCTTGTAGGGAGTAAAGAAGCCTGCAAAGACTCAGCTATCTTCCACCTCTGTTACAGACAGAGGGAGCTGAGAGAATGGTAAGGACAAAATGAGTAGCCTTAGGTATTTTCAAGTAAACATAATGAATTCTAAATGCAATAACTGCTGAGAAAAAAAACATAAATTTTATCTTGTATATGACTGGAACACAAAAGAAATAGGAAAGAATTCAGTAAAAATTATGCTGTTGATATACAGTGGAAGAGTTAAAAATTAATGTTTTCCACTGTCCCGTGTATTCCCAAGAGCTATGGGAACTGATTTTAAATTCTCTCTCAGCCTGTCTGATTATTTATTTAGTGCTGTCTTCCATGCTGCTGTAAGGGAGGTATGTACATGGATGCAAAACATCAGACTGGAGTACAGGTAAAGTACAACATGAGTGCTACCCTACAAAAAAGACTGTTTGATGAATTTAAGAGAATATTAATCCCATTTTCTATTAATCATCTTTTAATGATTAATCTTAAAAAAAATCTATTTCAGAGTCATCTTAGACTAGTATTCATTACTCATAAATCCATTTTTTGGGTGATCTAATGTCACTCAAGAGAAGAAAGCTCCTGGAAGCTTCAATTATCCCAGAGAAGAACTCACCCTAACAGAGCTTTGTCACCTTCATATTCATTGCAGAGTAAAAGCTCTTTCTTTCCAGTAGAGAGTTCAATAGAGACTCAGTAATGGCTAGAGCCTTCTGTTTTTGCCAAACCATGTACTATAATAATACATAATTATAATAATACTAAAATGTTTCCCTCTCTTGATCTTGCTTTGTCAACCTACCAGGCTGCTTTAAGCAAGAAAGGCTGTGTAGTTCAGTGCATCTCAATTAGATATTATCCATCTGAAGGTCTTAGCCCTTAAGTACATGACCTTGACTCGGTTAAACAATCAAAGCTGTGCTTACAAATGTGTCTATGATATGTCTTGCTGAATCAGACACTGGCCTTGTAATATATTAGGAACACACTTCTTGAGGTGCCCTCAGTCATTTTGGTAATAAATAAGTTCTTACTGCCTCAGCTGTTCTCTATTTATTTGCCATTTACTTGCTCTGAGGCAGCCCATTGGGAATCACAGCATGCAATATGTAACACAGAACCTCAAATGAGACATTTTTTCGATTTTATGACCACTGTGAAACAAAATTAGCTATTTTTCCGTCCTGTGTTATTCTAGCACAAAGTGAAAAAAATTGCATAGCATTGTTTTGGTGGTGTATTATTATATATGATGACCTCAAAAGTGATTAAAAAGCATCTGATACTTCCAGAAGTAACTATTACATTGTATGATAGTTTTGTATTGGTTTATCTCTCTTTCCCCATTTTTGATTGCAAAAAAAAATCCTTAAAATTTTATCAACAAAAAAGTCTGGGAAATCTGTTATATTGACAGTTCAAAACCAATGTTGAAACAGTTTTGAAATCAAGAATTAACCAAAATGCTACAACAAAGTACTGCATTATTTTCCATCACACAAGTAATGAGAGCTACAGAAAAGGTAGAGTTATGACCTTTTCCAGGAAAGAAAAGTGAAGTCACATTA
This sequence comes from Donacobius atricapilla, assembly GCA_013397315.1. Lineage (NCBI taxonomy): Eukaryota > Metazoa > Chordata > Aves > Passeriformes > Mimidae > Donacobius > Donacobius atricapilla. Next base: position 160,322 of record WBMY01009014.1, read on the forward strand.
AGCTGTCCTGAGTTTGCAGTAGACTACATTTGGTTTAATTTAATTTTAGGCTTATGAACTGTAATAAATCTGAATAGTAAAGAAGCAGAGTGACATATTGTTTACATGTGCAAACTTTAATTTTGCAAACTGATCTAAAAGCATCCCTTTGAACTCTACAGTCAACAGAATTGTGATCTAATTCTGTATCTCATTTTGATCAATCTTTTCCCAAAAAACCATTTTTTTACAAATCTTTACTTCTCATACTGATTTTTTTTTGAACAATATAGAGCATTTACTATTAATCTAGGGGACAGAATTTTTAAAATTCTCATCAAAAAAATGGAATTAAAAAAATTAATATTCTAAGCAAAAGCTTACATAAAGCACAATTAACTGCCTTGCGCTCTTGCACAGAAGCCTCAAACAGTGCTAACAAGCATCCCTTAGCAAGTTTGTCAGTATTACTGTGGAACATTTGCACGTTTCCACCATCTTTAGGCATGCCTGTGACACCAGCAGTTTGTACTTTGTCTGTAGTGACTTCTCTGAAATGTCAGCAAACTGGTTCTTTGTCTCTGAACAAGACTTCTTGTGTGGTTTTGGGGTTAAGTCTTAGATTGTTGGACAGAAGTGCTTCTAAAAAAAGACATCACCATTGAAGTATTAATGCAATTTTCAGAGAATACATTAAAGCTGTTCTTTAACTCACCTACTTTCAATCATCAGAAAATTATCCAATTAAAGTTAGTGATTTTTGGTTTATTGGTAGTCAGTAGTGAGAGGTAAATATTAAATAGGTCCTTTACAAAGAACTTTGGGATGGGTTGAGGCTGCCTGAAGGCAAGATGCCAACAAAGCTACCCTATCACTCACATCCTCAATTGAATATGAGAAAATACAATGGAAATCTCATGGGTGAAGATAATAACAGAGAGATTATTCACCAATCATCATTATATGCAAAAGCAACTTGACTTAGGGAAATTATTTTTTATTGTAAATTAATAACATTCTTCTCTTTCTTGGGCTCTCTGTGGGCCGCAGCTTCTTTCAGGGCACATTGATCTGTTCTGGCATGGGGTCCCTATGAGCTGCGATGTGGAAATCTATCTCACCATGGCAATTTCCACGGACTACAGCTAAGTCTTGGCTCTTCTCCCTTGGGGTGCCTCCTCCATTTTTTTCTCTGGCTTGGGTTCCTGCAAGGCTGTTTCTTTTATATTTCCTCATTCCTCTCTTCTGGCTTCTGTTGTACAGCAGGTTTTACCCTTTCTTAAATATGTTATCACAGAAGTGCCACAAATGTCACCAATGATCTCAGCTTTGTCCAGTGGTGGGTCCATCTTGGAGTCATCTGGAAGTGCCTCTGTCTCTGTCTGATGTGGGAAAAACTACTGGTTGCCAATGGCCACATCTGCAGCACCCTGAATTCTTTTGCTTAGCATTGGAAAAATTGCCACATCCTTTAATATATTAAAACAACAACAAGCTATTTACAGTACTATTAGATTTTTATTTTGGTACAGATGCAACCTTTTCCCTTCAATTTCATTACAAAAAAATTCTACTGGCCAACTCCAAAACATGACCCTGACCAAAATGTGACATAGTTACATATCAAAGAATTATAAGGGTATAATCAGGTTTTAAAGTATCACTTCAAGTCATTATTCTTCATCACTGCATAACAGCACTACAAAACTTGGAGAAAGCTGGATACCAGCTTAATGTCAACTACAGTTATATTTCATCAGCTAAGCAGCTCAGTGGTCAGGATACACTCTGCATTTAGACCATTTTTTGGTTTGTTTGTTTGCTCTCGACTGATTTACTGCATGAGTTATCCAAATTATGAGGAAAACATTTTCTTTTAATGTTTTAAATTTATTTTATTCAAATATTGAAGCAAACTGATTTATTTAACAGACCAAATCAACTTATCTCTCTGATTACTCCTGTGTTTTTCTGTACATTAAATATCACACAAAAAGATTTTACAAAGGAGTTAGATGTGAATTATTCAATCTAGTAGCTAACTATTTGATTGGAAGCTAAATGACCTCAAATACAACTCTTAACCACTTTCCACTAATTACACAAACCAGAGGTAATTTTTTGTCCCTTCCAAGTGTTCATTCCAGGCTGGAGAAGTGAATAATGGAGTTAGTAAAAGTGTTTTAAAAAGAGATACATTAAAAGAGATTTTTTAAAGGTCTAAATTACTGTTTTTTCTATGCTGATTGAAAAAGGGGAAAGTATTTTTCATAGAAGAAAAATAGCTAGCTAAGTTCTCTGCTGTATAGCTATAAAAACATCTATTATTCAATAGTCCTGCAAAGTACAAGACTCTTTTAAGGAGTGTAATGTCCACATAACCAGTGGACATTGTTTGTACATTATTTTCATAATAGAGGCTTTCAGCAAAGAACTTACATTGGTCAAAGGCAGACAGCATTTCTAGGTTAAGTCTTAAAATAAAATTTTAAAAACATAGTATTCTTTAACCTTACACATTAATTGACTCACCTGAACAAAGAGATGGAAGAGACACTTAAAGCCATTCATGGATACACTTGGGATGTATCATCAAAGATACTGAAACTATTTATCAGTTTGTTATAAAAATGCAAATAGAAATGCCAAGTAATTTTGGTTAATTTGAAAGATGAACTTAATTCTATTCAAACAGGAAGGAAATAATATGAGAGTTTTAAAGGTGAACAATCTTTGTATTTATAAGAACAGCAATCAATGTTACAAAATCATATTTGTTTTCAGTAGAATTATTTAAATCAGAAAACAGGATGATTTTCCTTTACAAATAGTTAAGCATACCTATGAGGGAATCCAAATAGATTGAAAAGGCTAAATCTCATTCCATGTTTCAGAGCCATGAGAGTTTTTGGCAGCATGCTAGAGGGATTCATATTTGGACATATGCCATTTCTTCACAAAAACTATTAAATAAATTATATTTGAAGATAAACTATTCTAAAAGTAAAATGATTTTGAATTTTAAGAAAAAAAAGGGGAAAGATGTTTCTAAAGGTTGAGATCTGTGGACATGCATGAAATTTTAGCAGAATACTCTGAACAGTATCTTTAATGCCTTATTGTCTTAAATATTCTGCAACTTTGGTGTTAAATTAATATGGTGAAAGAATCTTCTGAATATATTGCTGATATACGGGAAAAACAAACAGTGTATCTGAAACAGGCTCTACGTATTTGTAGTTTTAGTGGTGTGTCTGAGGCACCATGTTTAGGGGAGTTCAGTAAGTGATTTCTTGGATGGGATAAAACTGAGGATCAGCACAAAAGGCAAAGAAAATCCCAGGCCAAAATTTATATGAAAATAAAGCACATATTTTTAGGGTCTTATTTCCTTTAAACTATGGAAATCAATTTTCTTAATAGAATTTTGAAACAAATTGTTAGTGGATTCCTGACACCTAATTTTAATTACCTTGTTGATGAGCCTAACTTAGAAACACTTAATGTAATATAAACCTTCTATTTCATGGATCTACTTTGGATTTGTCAGATGGTCTAATTTGACTACCAGTCTGTTAGGTTACCGTAGTAGAGGGCTGACAGACCACAAAAAGACATATGTTTGGCTTCCAGAAGCTGCAGAATCTGCTTCTGAACTGAAAATCAGGAATCAGATCAACTGCAATGCTAGTCATCTAAATAGGTATTTAAGAATTTAAAACTAAATTTTCACTTCTGTTTTCAAAGAGGAATGCATATTGCTGGTCATTAATTAAAACTGGAAGTACTTTTGGAAGATGATGGAAGTAAGCAAACCTTAAAAGCTGTATTCAATAGAACATTTGGTGTCAGAATCTCCGCTACAAATTTAAGAAAAACACAATGTTAGTATGATGGTTATTCAAACTCCTTTATGACGATTGGAAGGAAAGTGACTCTTACAGGGCACAACTGGTTTGATTTCAGTTAGCTACAGTAGGATGAGACTAACCACATTCCAAAACAGCCTCTTCTTTCTACCAACTAAATTAAAAGATTTTTAACTGATTCATTCCAATTAAGATTTCTACAGTGACTAGATTAAATTTCATAAGCATAAGTCTTTAACAGTATTTAAGATGACCTTGGGTACCTGAGACTGGATACTCAAGCTGGTAGATAAACCACAGGTTGTCTGTGCCTATGAACTATCCACTGCAAAACAAACAATATGTTCAAAGACATCCTAAATAGCACTAAACATTTGAGTTTCAACAGGTTAATATAGCCTTTGAAAACAATTTCAAAGACAAAAATTAAAAGAGTGACTTAAATAAAGGGATGGCATCACAGCAGAAGAGAAAACATCATAAATGTTTTGCCTGCTACATTTTTATGTGATAAAGAATCAGAAGGCAAACATCACATTCCTTAAATCATCAAGGGATGCATACCTCCTGAGAACATTCCATAAAACATAAAATCAACCCCCTAGAGCTGCTACTCCTCCGTCATGGAATCGTTTAAGTGGACTTCAGAGCTATGTACGACATGAGGCTCAGCTGCCCCTTTTTTGGTTTGGGAATTTTGGAGTTGGTGGTGGTGATGATACAGGGGGGATGTGTGTGTGTGGTTTTCTTGTACTGGGGAGTTTAGGAATTTAAACATGAGCAATCTGCATAGTCATTTAAATTATTTTGTGCTCAGCAAAGGGCGAATAAAAGGTGCAATTCATTTAGCAATTTAGGTTGCTTAAGTGCTTTCTTTCTGTAGACTTCAAGGCACAAGTCATTACAATCCCTCTGGCAGGAAAGTGACACAGCTTCACCACAGGAGCTGTGTTTGACTTCTGTATGAGCTGTAGGGCTACTCTACACAAGGCATAATCAAAGATTAAATCAGTTTCACGAGAACTCAGATTGAAAGTCTGGGTGAGGATGACAGATTAAATAGTGATTAGGCTTTCAAAGAAGCTTAAAGATTTATACCTTCGAAGAAAATAAATTTAATGCTAAGTATTGAAAAAATTCTAAAAATATATGCTAGAGAATATTCTTGCTTTATCAGAAAGACAGAAGTAAAATTGTACTTCTTTTCATGCTTTGAGTTCTATAAATATTGATCTGTATTTAAACAAAAATACATGTGAGGGGCTGATTATAGTGCATGTATTGATGTGATATCTACATAGATAAGTGATTTTTATTATTAGTGTGTGCTGGTTTAAAAGCAAAACCAGTGAGAGACTCCAAGTCAGAAATACAATTTAATAGAAAGGGGAAAAAAAAGTAAAATAAAATAAATTAAATAATACAACCTGTTAGGGCAGTGGTAGCAGTCCAGATAAAGTGGTATTCTTGAAGCAGCGATCCCATAGAAAATTCCGGTAGCTCCTGTCCTCTGGGAATCGAGTGGGTTAAGTGCTATCCAGGATTTTATCCAGGTGGGAATGCTTGGCTCCTCCCCATGGGAGGAGCATCCCACAATGGAATGATGTAATTTTATGACTCATACAATGGGTCCTTGATTGCCCATTAAACAGAGATAACTCCCGGATGGGAGTTACCCATGAGTCACACAGCACAGCATGAATGGGCCCATTAACAGAACATAATCCGGAGGGTGGGGACAAGGGAAACACTGCCCCACCTGGTTTCAACAGCTCATGAAGATGGGGATAGAATACATACCTTGGGCATATCTTACATTGTAACCTAGAACATAGTGTAACATAAAGAGTAGAGAAATTTGTAAGTAAAATCAAAAGTAGAAGAAAAAGAGAAGTAGTTCTGGCATCTTGAAGTCCTTGTTCTGCAAAGCTGCTGTTTATAGCATTTTTAATGTAATATAATATTTTAAAAGAATTCAGGATTAGACATACCTATATTTCACCTTAGTTTTGACATCTTAAATGTACATATCATCATATCTTGGCATTATCAAGTGTTGCTATGCTAGAAAGGTGTAAACAAAAACAATGATAGAACTGTATATATTTTAACGGTAAGTTCTCAAAGAGAATATGTCCCTAACTAACCAAACACAAGAATCAGCCTGGGTTAAAGTTTAGAAGAATTGTGTTCTAGACTTTATTTGGGTCTTTCCCAGTCTCCTCCAAAATATTTGCATAATTTTCCAAGTTGTGATTCAATCAGTCATGTGATTCAATCAGAATTACTCACAATATGTTTACTCAGTCACTGAGTGCTAGATAAATGTGAGAAACATCACATAAGACCTTTGAACTATTTTTTTTTATTTATTCTGTATGTTCTGATTTTCATATCAATACAAGAACGCCTGATGGACAGGATGCCACCCAGAGGGACCTGGACAAACTCAAGAAGCAGGCACATGGGAATCTTATGGGGATTAACAAGACCAAGTGCCAGGCACTGCACCTGGGTCAGGGCTATCCCCAAGATCAAAATAGGCTGGGGAATGAACAGATCAAGAGCAGCCCTGCCAAGAAGGACTTAGGAGTGCCAGTGGATGAGAGCCTGGACATGAGCCAGCAAACCATTTGTCTCCTGGGCTGCATCAAAAACAGCCTGGCCAGCAGGGCAAGGGAAGTGATTCTGCCTATTTACTCAGCTCTGGTGAGACCTCACCTGGAGTCTCACTGTACAGCTGCTGAACTGAGTGATGGAGAGGCCTTGTATGACTTTTGTCTGGCACTTGTCTGGCATTGGTGCTTGCAAACACACAGATATTACAAAAAGTTGTTAAGGAAAGGGTAGTAGAAGGACCGTTTGACCTGCTGCAGCTTTAATCGATTTCAGATGAACTTTCTCTGGAAGTTGTTTTACAGAAGTGGCTTTTCTGAAATGTCTCTAATGTTCAATTCCAAGAATGGGCAAAAACAATTTCTTTGACTGGGCTCCCATCTTCTTATCAGCATAGTGCAGCTGACATGCAAGCTGAAACTGCTTTACTGTCCTCGCTGCCCACAGGCTGACACACAAACACAAACAGCTCTAACAGCCTTACCCTAGTCCCCTTTCTGGCTCATCAAGATGAAGGTCCATTCGGGCAAAATATATCCATATGTGCTATGTGGATTTTGGCTGCCCCCAAAACCATCCCTTCCCCTGGCAGAACAAACCCATCTCAAACTCTCCTCACAAAGTGCTCCAGTGCTGACCATCCTAGTGGCCACCTCTGGAGCTGCCCAGTTTATCAGTGTCTTTCATGTCTTTCATGTACTGTAAACCCTAGAATTGGATACAGATGTAGTCTAATGAGTGCTGACTAGAAGGGGATGATCACTGATCAACTGGCTGTGCTCTTCTTGATACAACACCGTATGCTGCTAGCTTTCGTTGCTTCAGGACACACTGCTGACCTTCTTTGAGCCTGTTGTCCCCAGGAGCCCCCAAGTACTTTAATGCAGAGACAAGTCCCAGACATCAAGTTCCCAGTCTTAAAATCACAGTAACGTTGTCCATGTGCCTTTATTCTTGTGGTTTTCATTATTTTCCCAGGGCCCTCTTTTTTTGTCTGGTTCCCTCTGAATGGCAGCCCTGTATCAGCTGCACTTCCAGACTGTCATCAATCACAAATCTGATGATGGTGCTTTCTGTCTTCTCCTCCAGCCTCTTCATAAGCAGGAACTCAAGGGAATAGGTGCCACTACAGATTACCAAGGAGCTCCATTCGTAACCAGCCCCAGTTACCTCTATCCTTTGAATTTGATGATACAGGCAGTTTTTTTACTCATCTGGATAATACAAACTGGATGCAAGTATGCTGTGGGAGCCCATGAGAAAAGCCTTCAGAAATTTAAGGTAGAAAAAATTCTGCTGCTCTTCCCTAATGTGAAGATCTAGTCACTTTATCACAGAAAGAAATCAGGCAAGTTGTGCATGGTAGTAAATCATGCTGGCTATTTCAAATCATTTTATTCTCATTCATGTGTTGCAAAATGGCTTCCACAAACTGACTCTAATACATTTATTTAATACATTCTTAATGACATCTAGAAAACAAAACTGCAATTCCTTAATTCCACACGGGACATAGGAAAGAAACTTTGTGATATGATGGGAAAATATTCTGCTAGATTGACTAAGCATAGTTAACAAAAGAATACTGCAATCAGATTGTAAAGGAGTCAGATTAAAGAAAGTTGTACCAAGTCTAAGCCTGTTTTAATAAGAGGAGCAGTGTGAGTAAGCTATATATGTGCAACTTAAAAAATCTGCATGTAAATAGAGATCACTAGACTAAAGCATTATTTTAAAGCATTATAACCTTTTTTAAAGATGCAGAGACAATCTTTGTTGAGCGTTGGTTTATAATGTATTTCATTTTATATGTAAAGAGCTCATAATGAAAGGTTTAACACTGTACGATCATACCTATAAACATCAGTGATTTGAAAAAGACAATAAATGGGCCTAAGCAGGATTTGGAAGCTGTGTTTCCACCATAACATTGGCAATACATTTAATTAGCAAAAGAAATGCACTGATTTAAAACAGCAGTGCCATATTTAGAAGCTGACATTCAAAAGACCTTTAGCCATATAAAAAATTAATATAGAGTGGATGAAGACAGGGCTTCTTCCTGTAGATAGCTGAGATTGCTGACTATAATACATTGTGCTGGATTAATGTTTTAGGAAATAGAAATGTTAACATAAATTTAAGAAGAAAAATGTCTGAAAATTGTCCCTTTCACTGATTTAAATGATATCAGACACCTTTTAGTGAACAAAGGTTATCCTCAAAAAAGTGATGACTGGTTAACACATAATGGTGATCACTCAGGGAAAGAGACTGACAAATCTTTTTTCATGTAGCACTTGAGTACTAACTTAACATAACATGAGCTGATGCATAACATAGCAAATTGTTTTTAACTCAATGAGGTATAGGTACCAGATTTGAGGAAAAAATGTGTCATTTTCATGTATTCACATCTTTATTGGCTCACCAAACTCCCACAGAAATTCAGGAGAAGTAGCTGAGAAAGTATTTTCTTTTGAAAATAAAGCAGAAAATAAACTTTTAGTTCTGAGTACAGGCAGCCCAATGTCCCAGCTACTTGAGTTTTCCTACCTATTTGTTTCATTTTGTTGAAGTTTTTCCAATTTGTCTTTCTTCTCAAAATAAATTACATTCTTGTTTACTTGTATTTACTGTAACAGTTCTCTAAATCTTTTCTCCTCCTCAGCAAAATATTTTTTATTTAGAGTACGGCAGCATAGATAACAGTGTGAACCAGACTTAATGTTATACAATGCAGCAGGGTGGAAACAATTCTTTCCACAAAAGAATAGTTGAAAAACTGAAGAAATGTAGAGTCTGCTTTACTGCTCTAGTAAGTCTCTAGATTCTTATAAATTGCAGAAATATACTTGACAAAATTTTTCCCCAGATGATTCCTGTAATTGGTAATGAGAGGCATTGTTTTCCATTTGTCTGGACTCCATTCCAGGGCTTCTGCTCCTTTTTAACTATTATCCACAGTAAATGGGCTTTGGAGATACTCCTCTCTGATTCCCATAACAAAATAAAGGATATTTTCTTAATGCATTTTTGCAAGTTTTCTCTGGTGCAGTTAATGTTCTGACATTTTTTCTTTTCAAGTTCTTATTTTCTGGAAAGACATGCTTATTTTTTCTAAACATATTTACTCTATGCTCACTCTAGATTTCAGTTGCTAGTAAAATCACAAAACTTCATTTTCTTGGCAGATATCAGGTTGACTTCAAAATACTGTGTTTTCATGTATTTTTTTCTACTTTTCTAGGAACTTGTCTATTTTTATTCAATTTTTAATACCAATACAAATATAATTCTCTTTTTTTAGATCTACTGTTATTAATTTTTTGTCTTCTGTAGCAGCTTATTAATTTATTTTGTGTCTTCTGTAACTGGTGACAAAGTAGCTGATTATCTATGAAACATTTGCAGGTTTTTGTGATATCAGCTGAGTAATTCTTAGGGCAGGAGCTGGAAACAGTCTTCTTCAGCTCTTTCTGATGTCACAGGTTGCTGAGTAAGTGATAGGAGAACAGCAAGCCACTGCTGTTTTCATTGGTACCCCAATGTAGTGCTATTTCATTGGAAATCAATGCCTTAAAAAAAAAAACTTAGAAAACAAAACAGTAGGACTACAGATTTTTGCTTAGACTTTGCTAAAATGAACCTTCCCCAGGAAATTTTTAAAGACAACTGCTCTCTACCCTTTGATCATATCTGAAACTTCTTCAGTGAGGGAAAAAGAGAACCTAAAATTTTATTGGTTTTAACTAACACCAGCAGGAAATTGAACTCCAAATAAGCCATACCTCTTCCTCTAGCCCTTATGATAAGGGAAGGACCAAAAGCATTGACTGGGTTGAGATGACAATTTACCGAGAGCACAAAACTACACCCCCAGTGATGATCTGAGTGGTGTAGGATGACAACCTGGTGACACTCACACAGCACTAAACTTCATCCCCCTCTCTATGACCAAAACAAAAATTTCAAAGTCATTTCAGTGCCTTAATTCAATACATTGGACTCCATCCTTTGCCCCATGTGTTTCAGTGAAAGTAGGATTGATTCTATTAAATATTAAAACAAAACATTTCTTGAATTTTTCATATTAATTTGTTACAAACTTTCAACATTTCTGGATATTCTTTCCAGATGGGAGAATTAGTTTTGACATAGCAAGAAGTGGTCTCCAAAAAAAAAATCTCTGCAGTGATTAGGAGTAAAACTACTCTGCAGTTTAATGTAACTGAAGTACACAGTTAACCTGGACATGTTATGGCTGAATGCAGATATTTGCAGAAGACAAGTTAAAACCATCCTAAAAGCCTACTCCTTCATGAATGATCTTGCATCAGGCTCATATTTTTGTCTTGCCTTATTTTGAGGTAAAATTTATTTAATGAAGAGTTTCTGATGCTGTTAAGTTATAAAAAGGCCAATATATTTACACATTCTAATAAAATAGTGAAAAGGTATGGCTTACGTTGTAGTAGCAATTATCAGGACTTCTCATTCATACAGCAGTGTCCCTGTGTTAATCTAAAAAAAAATCCTAGAAATCTCTGTGAAGTTCCTTCTAACCCTTATTATGAGTGGTATACTAATACTTAGAGAAGTTAATTACTTTGCCTCAGGATATACACTCAGTAGCAGAAGTAACACTGATCCAGTTTTTACTGCACTATGCTGCCATCTTTCTTTCCTGATAGAAAGTCTCTTTTTAAACATAGTTCCACCTTCTCTGTATTTTGAATTTTCAGGATAGCTCAAACTGAACAACAGGTACTATTGCTACATCCATACTACTGCATGAAAGAATAACAAGGAGCTCTGGAGAGCTTGACTGCCCACTTGGCTTAATTGGGCCTCTCCAGCTTGACCATTCCAACATAAATCTTATGCAGTATGGATGCCAACAGGCTTTACTGCTTGACCTTGAATCTTTTTCTTCCTCTGAGAGATTTATTCACGGCTTCTGAATTCAAATTAGGTTCTAGTAAATTCAGTATTAAAAATTTTGTTGATACTACATCAACACTGTCAAGAGATTGCATGATATTGCTGCTACAAGACGTATCCGAATGGAACAAATTTTTTTGCAATGTGTTCCTAGTTTACATTACAGCAGTCCTTTTTATGCTGTCAAGATTTCCCTTCAGTGAGTACCATGTTGTCTGTTAGCATCACTAGAAGCTAGTGTGCATTGCTCTTGCTCTAGCATGGATTTGAGAAACATCCCATCATGAAGGAGCCTGGAACTGGTTCTTGGTCTATCACTTCAGACATTTTAATTGTATTATTTTAGAAAAGTAATAGACGAGGCAGAATGGTCACTGATCTAAAAATGTGCCTGAGAGTTTCAATAAATGCAGATAATTTTTTTGAGTGCCTATAGGGCATTTATCTCTCACAGCAAGATTAATTTATAGGAGTTGTAGTGTTATACGTGGGACTACTGCTCTCAGTTTGGGAAGTCAAGGCCTGGAATCTATTACAATCTCAGATTTTAAATCTGTTTCTTGCTTTGGTGATGGCAGTAAAAGGTTTGAAAATGTGAGACATAAAATATTCCATTATATTTTCAGAGATCTACTCTTCAAAATACTAACTGCTTCATATCTTTTAGCAAGGTATTATTTCTATGACTTCCTAAACTCAAGGGAGAGCATGAAAAGTAAATTTAGTGCATGATGTACACATGATATTGCCTTCTCACTGTGGGTAAAATGCTAGGCTTAAGGCTTCTACTGTCGCTGCTCAGCATAAGACTCTCAGTTACTCTCACAATAGCTGTTTTTCCTGCTTCTACAACCTGAAGTGGGTCTAGACCTGAAGCAGATTCTCAGTTACTGATCTATGCTGTAGTGTGCCACATCCATCTCTACTTCACTGCTTCACATCCAAGGGATGGACTTCAAAGTCAGCATAGTTAAGTCAGCAAACAGTGTGTTGAGAAAGAAGTTTAATCTAACTTCTGAAGTACAAAGTGAAAATTTTTTCAGAACAACAAAAAAAACACCCCTAAAAATCAGTGGAATGAACCAGAAAGAATTCTCAAACGACATACACCTGTTTGGAATCTAATTAGAGGAAAACCAGAGCATAAAGAACAGATAGACTGAACAAGCAGTAATTTCTGAGAATTGTTTGATCCTGAAAAAAAAAATTTGAATCTTTCCATAGGATTGTTCTTGCACAAATGCTTTCTAGTTGCACTGTAAAATGTTAAAAGAATACTTGTAGTGGGGATAAGACAGGCGAGTCTAAACTCACTAGCCGTGATTTCAGTAGGTATTAAACATATTTGGGAGGGGGGGAAGTGGAGGAGTTCCAATCAAGAGGTTATATTAATTTGATACCTTTCTAAACTCACCTAGTAATTTGTGTTAAACTAAAGCACATCAAAAAGATATCCATTATTATTTTAAAAACTGTAAATTATGGGGAAATTCTCATTCAATAATTGCTTTCACTATTAAAGGTTTATGTTTTATTTCTAGTAAAAATTCTACTTATTTCAGCTGGAGGTTATTAGATTTTAATATGCTTTCCCTGCTAATTAAAAAGACCCTTCCACCTTCAATAGGAATCTCCTTGTACAAAGGTCTATCCAATCTACTATAAATTGGTCCTCTATCTATTCTATATATAGTGCGCATTATATATTTTTTCAATCTTCATTTTAATAAGTAGATAATGCTCCTATTTTTAGGCCCTCTCAACCCTGCTTAATTTTTTACATCTTTCTTAAAATATGGACCTACAGTACTCAAATAATGTCTTAATCAATGCTGTGTACCATTTCACTGTTTAGTATTTCTCTTTTTAATGAGAAAATGACATATTTGATAATTTTGGTACAGAAAACTCACGGTAGGCTGATACTCATCTTGTGAGGAACAATTCAACATCCTAGTCAGATGAAGTCTGACTGGATTATTTATTTTCCAGGATGGCTATCCACTCTTCACAAATGCATATAGATTTTTTTCAGAAAATATGAGACACAAATTACGCTTTTCAACTATTCACATCTTCAAGTGCCTTAAAAAAAAATAAGCTTATGCAACAGAAATCACAGCTGCTTTTCACATGTGTAACTGAAATTGATAGATAGATATATAAAAAGCATAAATCACTTTCTAGTTTGTGGGGTTACGAAGAAAATGTCCCTATGAGTAAATTACTAAGTAATTGTGTAACCTGGGATTTTTATATGTCTGGTACTGGTGAGAGATGGGAGACAAACTGAGAAAACAGCTAATTAGTATTCCAGTTTTATGTAATGATATGCCAGAATTTAACTATAAGAGGGAAGTTAATCAAAGTCCTCCTGAGACTTTATAAGCAGACAGACATTTTGCTTTTTGACCCTGCTCTGCAAGTCAGAATCAGAGACATTGTCCTAAAAGAACACTTCCTTTTCATGACAGACCAGGGCTTCAGTACATTACAACATGGTTACCTCTGCATTACATCCTAGGGAAAAAAAAAAAAAAAAAAGAGATTTAATATTGCCAGTACTTTCTTTCTCTTCTAAGTAAGTGGAATGAGAACAAGAACTTACTCTTTCTGTTTTCTTGCACAGTTAAAATGAATTTCCTCTGATTATGTAATCATAGTATTCACATTTGCATTTTATCTTTTGATCTAACTAGAATTCTTTAGCAACATTTTATGCAGCAAGACTTATTTGGAGATTCTAATCACTTCATGATGTGTAGCAAAACAGGTATGTAATTCCTAAAGATATTATTTGACATCTTTAAGTGTAATATCCATTCTCTTGGAATCTGAGATACTCTAACACCCAAGATAGCTTGATAAAAAATTTCAAGATTGGAAGGTTGATCTCAGCTGGCTGTCAGACCTCTACTATCCTGTTTTCATCTGTGACGTCGTTAATTCTCTTCTTAGTAGCTGGTACAGGACTGTGTTTTTTGATTTAGTATGAGAACAATGTTGATGACACCCTGATGTTTTGACTGTTGCTAAGTAGTGGTTACCCTCAGTCAAAGACTTTACAGTCCTATTCTGTGCCAGTATTGAGGTGCAGAAATGCACATGAGGGAGCTCAGCCAGGACAGCTGACCTGAACTTGACCAAGGGGTCTGCCATATTACAGAACATCATGCCCAGTATATAAACTGGAGAGGGTTGGCTGGGCAGGGTTGATCACTGCTTAGGGACAGGCTGGATATTCGTTAGGAGGTGGTGAGAAACGGACTGTACATTACTTATTTCTCTGGGGTTTTGTTATTTTCTCTCCTTATCATCATCATCATCACCATCATCATCAATTAATTTATCATAATAGCATTTGTTATTAATCATAACAATAAATCTCTAATATGTGATAATTATAAGTATATTTATTTTAGATATAAATATTAATAGTTATTAAACAAAAATAATACATTATGTATCATGATACAATATATTTCTATATAATATATTAATTATTCATCCCATAATATTAATATATAGTGTTATATGTACAGTGTTTATTAGAATGAATAATAAAAAAGAATGTGAGATGATGATGATGATGATGATGATGATGATCTTATCTGAACCCATGAGGTTCACCAATTCTCCTCCCTACCCAGGGAGGTGGAGGAGCAAGAGGAGATTGTAGGGGTGTGAGTGAGAAGTTGAATGGTATTTAGCTGTCAGCTGGGATTAAACCACCACACCCACCCATCTGCTCTCTCTCATTCCCTATCCTCAACATGACAAGAGGAGAAAACCAGAGGAAAAAAATGATTGTTTGAGATACAGGCAGGGAGATCACTTACAAATTATTGTCACAGGCAAAATAGACTCAAATTGGGGAATATTAATTTAATGTGTTGCCAATTAAAATACATTTGGAAGTTGAGAAACAAACTAAAACACCTTCCTCCACAAGCCATTCATTTTTCCCAGGTTCAGTTTCAGTCCTTTACTCCATCCTTGCCACAAGTGAGACTGGCAGGGTGGTGTCCTGGTTTAGGGC